>WUAP02175779.1:0-23261 GCA_015163945.2 Stichodactyla helianthus | reverse complement strand
AGATAATTAATCTTATTCACAGACCTCATGTCTCATTTTGGGAGATTAGAAAAATATAATTTTTTGTCTCATAACATCTTTCCTCAAGTGCGTCTATAACGCCCTGGGCGAGTGGCCGTGTGTTGTCTAAATGATTTATAATATAGCTTGGAAAACTATAACACGAGCGTGCAGCTTATGGGGAAATGTTTGATGGCTTTTTTAGCCAATTCGAGCGCGCGTTATTCATCCATTTTGAAAAAAACGAGGAAGATGACGCGAGCGTGTACCCCATATGCAAATAGTTCATAGGTTTTTAGTCAATCAGAGTGCATGTTATATTTGTGTTACATTTTAAACAATTTGGTGTTTGAAGGGCGAGTCAGTTGAAAAATTTTGTCATTTGGAGGGCTCACCTGAAGCATGAGCGTTTAAAAAGTTTAGTCTACATATAAACTAAGTTTTTATGTAGAAGGGAGAGGAAGTTCAGGTAGTAAAATATGTGTAAATGCAACCCCCTCCCCCGATGTTACAGCGCGACGCGCAAAAGTATGACCATTTTTAATGTATTCGCATACTTTTATGCACGGGATGTTGCTGACAAACGAGCTATTACTCGCCATATTTGGTAAAACCAGACAGCTTCTCATCTAAATGTGTCAGCTTAACGTACAAAATCCCGTGCATAAAAGTATGCGAATACATTAAAGTGGTCATACTTTTGCGCGTCGCGCTGTAAAGGTTTCCATCACTTTGGCATTTGACTGCTGAGCATTACATTTCACCAGAATGATGCTTATTAATTTCCTAGACTGCACAATACGTTTTGTAGCGAATCACTAATAGCGAATCACTAATAGCCAATGCATGAAACATAATAAGGGCGTTGATTACTAGAAAATAAGCAAAACATTAATTTTGTTTATTCAAATTCAGGTATTTTGTGAGATCGAGTGGAAGCTGGCAAGACGGCGAATGGATAATCTTCTGGTAAATAAGATTTATCTCGACCCAAATCGGCTAACGCGTTGCTATGTACATTTCTACCCAATTCAAAACCTCTGGGAATAAGAACTTTTGTTCCATAAATTTCCATTTCATTTGCATGTGATATCAAAATACAAAAGGAAAAGAATCATATTCCCAAAAGATGTGAACTTAACGAAATTTCGTTGCCAAAGACAAGCCCACCTTGAGGGAAGCTATTTGAATGTTAGAGCAGATTTCGTATGACTCTGAAAAGCTCGAGGCACGATCGGTGCCGTAAACGTGCCATGCCACGACCGTGATGTTTTCTAGAATTTTGACGTGCCTTGACGTGTTTGATCGTGTTCGCGGCGTGTTCGTCCCGCGAGCTATTCGCAGTCATACGAAATCTGTTCTAAAGACAACGAGGGATAGCTAGAAGTGCACACTAGAATGTAAGCATTATTAGTTGCAGTGCTTTAAGTGCAGCAATGTCAGGTGAAAGAGTGGATAGTCGTAGGAGTAGGAAACGTACAGAACTGACTTGCAGCACGTACAAGGTACGGTGTACAGTAACACTGAAATGGCTTTTCATAAAAATGATTACTGTATGAGTGGCAAACATACGCTACTGACTTACAGCACCTACACGATATGGTATACAGTAACACTAAAATGGCTTTCCATAAGAATGGCTATCTTATGAGTGGGGAACTTACGGAACTGACTTGCAGCACGTACACGGTACGGTACACAATAACACTGAAATGGCTTTCCATAAGAATGGTTATTGTATGAGCGGGAAACGTACAGAAGTGACTTTACTGCACTTACACGGCACGGTATGCAGTAACACTGAAATGGCTTCCCAATACACCATTTCACAGTTCTCGTCGCCCAACCTCAGCCTCGTCAGCACGTAATTATTCTTTAGAATTTGACTTCAGCTCGCAACAATGTAAGGTATTTGCACCTCAACGAACAATTGAAATAATCAAAAATTCCACAGGCAGTACTCAATTTCTAAAGAATATATTTCACGGTAGCGAGGCTGAGGTTGAGCGACGGGAACTGTGAAATGGTGTATTTCGTGTGAATCATCCAATCACAACGTGTAGTTGCGGTTACGGTAAAACACGGCACTTGCAAATTACGGCTACGAATTTGCCGTGTCGTTTCTCACTCGTACGAAATCCGCTCTTTTGGATGTTATGCGGCAACAGTGGTCAAGTAATCATGGTTCATTGTATCTTGTGTTATAGGTATGGAGTTAATGATCCACATATCACCCAACAAATAGTCGAGTACACCAGTAGCCTACCATCATCATTTGATCCTATAGCCCCTCGTAAGTATTTGGCCTGACCTGCCACTCATGGTTCCGACTCAAACAATAGCCAACCAATCACTGTAGCACTGGTCCCAGTGGAATACATCTTGTCTCACAAGCCTGTTTTGACAAAGGTTTCTTGCATTACTTGAATTTGATTCTCATATTTACATAGAATGTTAAAAATCCCAACAAAACATACACATCTGTTTGCGATCAGAATCTCAGGTGTGCAGTTTCTTTAGCAGACTTCGTTTGGCTTGTGGGACGTAGCAACAGTAACTATGGAGTTTCAGAACCGTGAATTCACTGACATTCTATAGGTGGGCTTACACGATGACGTATTTTGTTTTGGTTAATTGTCATGGCCATTCCAAGATCCACGAATAGCTGGAATGACTTGTGTTTCTACTTCTTATTCTCGTCAAGAACATGGAGCTTAGTGTTGAGATATTCAGTGTTGTTTGTAGTCGACGAAACCATTTAAAGGCCTCAAATATTCGTGTTTACTTGTATGCCCTTTCAGTCTTGGAATTGACCTATCGACTTTGGCTGCGACAACCCTTTTTTGAAATAGGTGCGTACACCTAATTGAAAAAACGTTGTCGGGTTCAAAAGGTTAAATCATAGAAGGTAAGACCAAAAGGGATTATGGGTAAGTATTTTGTCAGGCCCATGTTATATGTATAGGATATTTTGAATTGTTATAACTTGAACATTGCTTCGAATTCTTAAAGAAAGCAATATTCGAACATTATAGCAATACTCAACACTTATTATGGGCCTCATTATGTACCCAGAATCCTCTCCGTTCTTACCTTCTATGATTTAACCTTTTGAACCCGACGTTTTTTCATTTTCGTGTATAGCCTTTAAACGCATGTAAATACCTTGAAGATGACGTGAATCACAGTAATCACGTCGAAACACGTCTGCTATAGACCGTTTCCACGTGACGTCATCGCGGGCATGTTGGTGTACCTTAAACAAAGGACATCTAATTAGGTCCTTTTGTTTAGAACACCAACATGGATGCTATGTCTTTGTGTTTTGTTCCACGTTGACAAGGAGTGAAAACGCTCTATAACATCTCGTCCGATTATTTTTAAAAAATTCTTTGTCATATATTACTGCATTGACCTTTTGCATCTTTGCCAATATAGCTGAAATAATCCGCCGTATTCAGGAGCGAAGTGTTTGTTAACAATACTCCAGTTTCGAGTTCTCCGTTATACAGGTTTAGCCTCGTTTTTGTGTAGAATATTGACGCGTTTCAGTGAAGGTCCGTGGAATTTCAAAGTGTTTGTATTGTTAGTCGTGCATTCTTCGATCGATCTTTATTTATGCATGTTTTAACACTGAAATGAGGCTTACCCTGAAGAAATGAGTCTGTAATCAAGAAACACAGCGGTATTCGGCGAATTCGAAAAAGGTCTCTTCTTAGGCCCAGGTCAAACGTCGAAAACTTTACACGAGCCGAACCCAATGACATCAAAGAAGACCGCCTTATCATCCATTGTTTTCAATGAGTTCGGCTCATGTGAAGTTCGACGTTTGACCTGGGCCCGGTTGTTCGAAGCCCGATTAGTGCTAATCTTGGGTTAACTCTTAATAAAACCTATAGATTTAACCCAGGATTAGAACTAATCAGGCTTTGAAAAGCCGGGCCCAGGGCCTTAAATTTTTTCATTATATAACCTGTTGTCATTTTTATTTCGATTGCAGATGATGAAATTAAAAACAAGAAAACGTTTTCTACTAGTTCCTACCACAAGTATCTGTGATGGAGTTCTTGAAGCCTCTAAGGGAGGAAATATTTTTGCATTGAAATTAAAAAATGCTGATTCTAGAAGCGTCTTCCTAAGTTTTCTACACCTATAGACGTTTTTTTTAAAATGGCGCCGAGGTCACATGGAAGCTGGTAATATTTGTAATTTTAAAAATCTGAAACCAAGACTGCTTTTCGGAGAAACCTAACCTGGTTAACGTCAAACAAAAACGTTAAATTTCTCGTGGTTTCTGTCTTTTGGCAGTTACTGGCCATTTGGGTTTTAGACTTATTTACACATATTACCAGCCTCGCTTCCATGTGACCTCAGCGCCATTTTTGAAAAACATCTAATAACTTGTTCAATCGCTGCGCGATTTAATTTAACGGTTTATTATTCTATGGTTCAAAAACCTATTTTTTAAAGCTGTGTGTTTGTTTGTGTTAGTCGGTTATTTTAGATTGTCTTAAACACTTAGTCTTCCAATTTTTTTTAAATCAATAAAAGAACTTTGAATTTTTAATAAGTCTTGAGTATTTTTGACCCCTGGTGCCGTGAATGATCAGAAGTCGAGCCAGTTTCGAGTCCTGCGTGTTTTTACTTGGGGGGCGAGGTAATGCGTAGTGGAATTTTACAGTATGTTCCAAGTACATCAAATAACTAAAGACATGCTGCCATGGAGAGAGAGAGAGAGAGAAGGCCTATGAAAATGAAAACTATCAATTTATAACTATTTTGATATCATAAATTAAGCAGGCTCATACATAGTCTGTAACCAAAAACAACAGCTATATTTTACGAAGGGGAGAAGTGAAAAAGGTTTTGTTCACCTGTACATAGCATACTGAATTACTTCGTATGAAGTATTCCTAGCTTAAAGTGACGTAAGATACATTAAGATAACTAACAACCCCTTACAGAAAACTGTTTTCTTTCTCAAGTTTTTTATCTGTAGTTTTTCACCACAAGGTCAGTAATGTTTTTGACATTTCAGGTAAATAACTATATATTCTCGGAAACTAAGAGAGACCCCTCCCCTTCAAGCGTGAACTTTAAACCGATGTACAATATTTTTAAAACTTATTTAAGCTAATGAATCTCAATAAAACCCGTTTTCTATATATTTGATCAGCTCTTGATTACACGGCTTTAATTTTGGCCAAAACCGCAGCTCTTCGATCTGTATTCTGAAACAACGCTCTTATCAGCCCTCGAACTTCATTGGCTGTAAATTCAAGAGCTAGTGGTCCCTTCCCGTCTGACCAGCCGTCAGCCAAATCTTGTAGACTGGCTTCAAGAGCACCAATCATCTGCTTGTATTTGGACCAATGAGGAACCACCATGCAAGGATCGACCTGTGATTGGTCCTTGTCTTTTCCAGGTTCTTGGAATATTTCTGGGCCTCTGTTTATTAGTATGGATAATATGGAATGGAGACGAGTTGCTTCATCTGATGATATGTCCTGAAAGAATTAAAATCGGATTTAGAGCTGTGGAAACATGGGCACAACTTTACATTGAAAAGATGAATTGTGCCACTGGACGTTATTTTGGGCTCTCATTTGGTACTGCGAAAAATCCTCATTAACAAGCAAGATCTTCAGTTCCTGCATCGTTGTCAGGTAAAAGACACGATGCTCAAATTATTAAATAACTGATGAGGAGAAAACTAAGTACCTCATTGACGTGACAGTGGTTTGGATATGTGATCTTAATTGGCATAAAATTTAGCCAACCTTTCCTTTGAGTCTCTTCAAGTAAGAGATAAATACCGAGAACGGAGGCAATAAGCCATGTAAAGCCCGAGGGCCGTCTACCGACGTTCGAGGTATTTGTGTGTCTTATTGTATACCTAAAGAGGTTTTCACAACACAGCAATTCTCAAGAGAAAACAGTGCGTTAATTTAATGCTCACACATTCATACATCGATTGTCTTATTCAGTAACAAGAGCATGCGTAGAAGATAACTACGTCATAGTAAATGCTTTGATTGATCCCACATGGAGAAGGGGAAGCACCTCCAAGTCGGTTAAGGAAACCCGGTTGCGCTTCGTTTTTGGATATTGAATGAAAAACTCTCTCGCGTTTGATTTATTACGAAAAAATGTAAGAAGTTAGCGTTAAATACAGAGAAACAATGGCAGGAGGTCTCTTCAATACTGACTGTTCCTCAGAGGGAATAAAGAGAGTCTTAGGGGAGGGGATAGCACGATAACATATGATCCTCAAACTAGGAGGGTGAGTGGGTTGATAGATGTCATGTTCCAAGTACTGACTGAAAACTTAGCCTTACCTCGAGTTTTAAAACTTTCTCGGTGATATCTATCAAGACTGCATCTAACAAAGCACCCAACGATTGATGGAAAAGATTCACTGGTAAAATCCCAAGCAACATTTTCTTGAGATGTAGAAGTTGGTGTAACACCTGATGAGGGAATACTTGATTATTATTTGAAAGATGGCAAAAAAATATATTTGGTATGTTTTCGTATGACTGTGAAAAATCGCGGCATTTCGGCCGATTGATCTCGGTACTGGCTTACAGCATGTACACGGTATGACCTACAGTAACAATGAAATGGCATCCAATAGTTTTCCCATGAATCGTCCAATCACAACGCGCTGTTTTTGTAACGGTGAAAGTACGTTACAGCTACAATACGGCTTCGAATTTGCTGTAGCGTTTCCCACTCCTACGAAATCCGCTCTCTTTCGTTGAGCCAATCACAGCGCACGCACACAGCAGAATCATGGTTACGGTCGTGGCACCGAGCGTCAATACCGTGAGTCAACTTTTAAAGCCATACAAAAACTGCTCCGAGGCCTTCTCTATTGAATCCATCCAAGTGGTCTGGAGGTTTAGAACGTGATTACATCCATGCTGAATAACAATGGCTCTAAAACAAGGAGCGCTATAACGATGTTTGTTCCACTGGGGATGATAGCAAACCTTACTTCCTTTAATATCGCAACCATATCTATTCTCTTGTTAGTAGTACAAACCACCTATATATCCCCAAACATGGCTACCATGTTCCCTTAGAATCATAAACCACCTCGTCCTCCAACATGGTTTTCAAGCTCTTCTAAACTGTACCTGTTTGATGGCTCTCTCTATTTTTTCTCCTCTAGCATCCTCATGAGCATCAGCCAGTCCGTCAGCATCTCGTATGATGTTAAGCAGCTGGGAGCGCTGCCTTCTCTGTTAAGAATAATAACCGCAATTATTACCATAATACGCGGCCAAACAGGAAACTGCCCTCTTGGAAACACGCGTTCGGCGGGCCGCAAATGACTCGAGCGGGCTGATAAATGGGATTTCCTTTAAAGTTGTCTAGAACACGATTATGTCCAAACTGACGGTTACCGGTTTACTGCGATTCTCAATATTCTGCGAACTCAGACATTTCAACGGCCTGTTGTGAAATTGTTTTTTTCGCTGCCGTTAATCAAAAATAATCAGTCGGTAGCTTTTATATTTTTGACTGGCGACAGTGAAAAACCAAATTCCAAGGGGCAGCTCGCAACGAACGAGTTCGCACTATTGAGAATCGTAGTAATACAAGCGAAATCACATAGATTTTCAAATATCATAACACAAAATGTTGTGGACTGTTTTTCAACCTTGTAACAGCCAATTTAGACGCCATGTTACTTTTATTCATTTTCATTTACGTCATTTGTCGATTTAGCAATTCGAAGTCTTTTTTTTTTTTGTTCTGAGCTGTAATTGAACATAAAAATGACGTCACAAATGATCAAAAACGAGCGCAGCGAGTGGTTTCACTGCAATGTTTTTATCATTTGTGGCGTCATTTCTATGTTCGATTACAGTACAGAACATAGAAAAATGACTTCGAACTGTTTTTTTACCATGTATAAGCAAAGTTTTAACTTAAAAAAGCGCGCGCGCGCGTGACGGATGTCGTAAGCACAAGCAGGTCTAGCCTGTAGTCGAAAATAGCTCTCGACCAATCAGCGCGCGAGAAATTTTTTAATAGTGGTAAAAAGGTATTTAAATGGCGTGCCTATCTCCTATTGGGCAACAACTTCGGCTGGGAAATGAAGTTATAGGAACTTCAAGTTCCTTCAATTACATCTATTTCAAAAATCATTCAAAAATAGCCAAAAGCATTTGTAACAAGTTGAAACCACATAGTCTCCCTCACAGTCGTTCTTTTGTCCCCAGAGCGTTGCGTGACGACACAAAAACTAAAAGACTAAAATTGCCTTGTCTAAATGGATAGATTACTGAATAGGCAACGTGCACGAGCTGGATTTTTTAGCACAAAGCATGATGGGAAACCGAATACCCGTCTATACACGGATCGCGAATGTCGGGTCGTGTTTCATGTGGGAAAGAATTCAAAGTCCAATTGGGCATGAAGCCGACAGTGACAGTGTAGAAGGTGAATGGTAGTGCTTCATTTAAATTGGTTATATACAGTTTTGACTTCGTATTTCGGCTGCAAACAATGTTTATGTATAAAATATGCTTTCAAAGTAAACTAGCACGGACAAATATTTATAACTTATGCCCGATTGGACTTTAAACTCTACCCCACAATGCAACACGACCTGACATTCGCGATCCGTGTATTTTGCATCCAATAAAAATTCAACAAACAGTCTATTCTTATATATTCCGCAAGAAAAAAGATAGAATCTTTATAGATGAAGATATTGGAGTAAAAATTAGCTCAAAGCTCTTCTGATTTCTTTGTTTCAATTCCACTGTACTCAGATTCCCATCATGCTTTGAGAGCTTCGATGCACATTGCCCATTGCTGTCTTGCGACCTTGGCTTCTATCTTTCGGCTTTGACAATATTTTTTGGAATAGTTTTATAACCTACTAGTTGTTCAAGAAGACAGTTCTCCCCAAGACTTCTGATGGTTGGCACCAGATCAATGAATGTTCCAGCCCCTTGGTTAAGTGGTTCAGGTAACTGAGACTTGAACTGGTGCCCCATGGTGAGCAGTAGATGGGATATATACATACAGTTGTTATGGTGTAATGCTGCCAACTGAGGTATTGTAGCCTACGAGAAGAAAGATAATTTGAGCTTTTTGTGATAATTTTTTTCATAAGTGAAGTAAAGAATGCACAACTTCAACAAAACAAGCACTTTGAAATTCCACGGACCTTCACTGAAACACTTCATTCTACACAAAAACGAGGCTAACTCTGAGCAACAGAGTGAGTGATACATGACTGTTTTATAGTACTTTAGAATATCTCGTACTGAGCTGCTAATGTTTAACCTACCAGGCTTTCTCGGTGGTACGTAGGGACAACGCTGCAAAATAACTCGAACATGTTACGCACAGTGTAGAACAGCTGAATAGCACTGAAACCAAACAGGAAAAAAATTTGGTTTTATAAATTAAAAAAGAGAGAAAATATATATATACTCTACTTCATGTCCTAGATTTTCATAATTTAAAGGAAAGTAATAGCAGTTCTCAGGCAATGATGTAGACCCATTACAGTAATTCCCAAAGCATTTCAATTTGAAGGACAAAACAATAGAACGTTTTAGGTGTTAGATTCCCACAAGAATAAAATTCTAGTGGTCTGTCCTCCAAATTGAACGGCTTTGGGAATTGCTGTAAGGGATCTGTTAGCATGTAATGTTAAGGATGAAATCTGTACCTCTGTGGAGTGGATTTAGTAGCTTCTATCAGTGTTTTGTAAGCAAGGTTCATAAACTTCTTGGTGCTCTCGCTAATGCGACAAGCTGGCAGTCGAAACGTGAACGGACTCAGCTGATTGTTGGGGTCATTCATCATTGGTAAGCTTGTCTCCTGAAAATATCGAAAGAATTATGCATTGGCTTTTTATCCCACAATGATTCGACGACAGCGGTTGGTTCTTTGGGTTAGTGTTTAGAGATGCAAAGCCGCAAGTGTCATACTCCTACACAAGTTATAATATCATATTTTGCAAGTCTTTCCTACGCTCTTCTTTAAGTTTCCCCTCCACGAGCACTGACTACCACTACTTTCCAATATTTACAACACACAACATTCGACGTTCTGGGTAGGAAAAATCCGGAGAAAAACGCTAGTGGCAAGGGTTCACAGTTCAATTAGTGTTAGAAGGGATCGATGCAGCGACTAGTTCACAGCAGTGAAAGGGGAACTTTTATATAGAAAGGATAAAGAGAAAAAATAACATTAAGCCCCTGGCGGGAATCGAACCCCACATCTTCGGTTTACTAGTCCGATGTGTTAACCACTACACCACAAGGACCAACCACGCTGGAAACGGCAGCCGGACAATATCATAATGTATGTGGCAACTGTAGAGGATCCCAGGGCGTTATCTTTCTCTATGGGGTAAGCTGAACACCGTAAAATTGGGGTACGCATACACCAAATTGAAAAAACGTTGTCGGGTTCAAAAGATTAAATCATCTAACGTAAGATAACTTGTGTTAGCTCACCTTTTTCTGGCTTTTTCCATTCACAGCATTTTGTAGCTCTCCCAGGCTGAGTAACACACCAGTATCAGAGTATTGGTCAATAGCTATTGTATTATGGATGTCGTCCTTCATCAGATCACGTGCTTCTACTAGCAGTTCCTGACACTGGGAATGACAGGATGGATAAAAGGATAAATGAGAACTAAAAGTCCATGCAATGCGCTTTCAATTCTCCATTTGAGTTAATGCTGGTTTGTCAGCATTCAAAAGTGCATCGAAAGACAAAGGCATGGCAACCATCTTAGTGGTAAAGACAAAAGAACCAAATAGAGATTTCTGATTTACACTGGCACTAACAGCTCTAACAGCGTCTTGGTTAAGTTGCTCTAGTCCCCGCAAAGTCATGACTCCCCTTTTTTTTTTATTTTTCAATTTACATTACTTGATTAATTTGGGACCATACCTCAAGACATGATGCTAAAGCGTCACATGGCAGGGCGAAACCATTTACAGGTCAAATGGAGATTTCGGCTCCAACACCGCTATCCATAATGACTAATCAGGGAGATTGGCCGAAGCCTAAAGGGAGAGGTTAGTCGGCCCCTAGACCATGGAAGATTAACCCCTTGCTGTGATTAGTGAGAATCAACACCTCTCTCTGAGAACTAGCTGTTCTTTGAGGCTTTGGTCCGTGTGGGAGGCGTTAGAAAAGTTAGACATGCGCAGACAATACTAAATATAGAGCATGTAGAGCATTCAGTTCTGTATTCTCAAATAAAAAAATATTTTCTACAGCTAGGATACTTGGTACTAACCTTTTTGTTTCCAAAATGAACACTAACATCCTTGACATATTTAGTAAGAGCAGAAGGGGTTTCTTGAATGAAACCTGAAACAGGAATAGAGGACACTTCACATCAGTTGAGCAAGTGGTGGACGTCTTCCTTAGCTAGGGCTTAATGGTTTGATCCAGCCATTGCCTCAGCTACTAACAACACAAATACCAAATATGTCAACACTTTTAATCTTTTTGCATCCGTTTGTCCATAAACTCATTTGCTACTAAACAAACAATTGTGTGCCTTAGCTACTAATAGCTACTAATATTACTGTATTTATGGTTCCAGTCCATTGCTACGTCCGAAAAGCTCTGAAAATATTTCATTCCAGCTGAGCAAACAACTAATCGTGCAAGGCATCGTTGATCAAAACCTCCGGCCCTCCCTTTCTGTTTTTGAAAATCATTTCTGTGATTGGACTGTGATTGGTTAGAAAACTTTATGCCACTAAGCTAGTTGGGTTGCAGTATAAAAACAAGTTTTGGTTACAAAAAACTCTATATGGTTTGGGTGGACGTTATGCATCCTAAGAATAAATTTGAAGAATTGGCAATAAAAACGGACCTGCCATATTCCTTTGGGAAAACCGTGAGGTCCTTACTGGTTAAGCTATTGTTAAGAATATCAGATCAATCCTAAAGAATTGTGGGAAACTCTGGGAAACTGCATCAATAAAATATATACCTAATGATTTGAGCTTGGTTTCAAATTCCTCTGTATTAGCAATAACTTCTTGGTGTTTTTCAAGCTGCAAATAAATGATAAGATATAATAAATATATTACAAACCAGCCAGAAGACTATCACAAATCCTGCATCCTGATAGGCTACGCTACTACAGGTCTGTTAGTGATAGACCACTAGTAGGGAAAACCAAATCACCAAATTAAAACAATAACACTAATGCTAATGCCTAAGGAAGGCTTCAAGAAGAAATACAAGTACAATTTGCAAAAAATGACTGAATATCTAGCTAATTACCAAACTTACGCTGAAAGTAAGCTCAAAGTTCGCCAATGGAATTCATTGTGAACTTCCAAAGTACGACTACAACTTCCGAATGAAATTCTGAACTTACAGTACTTGTCGAGAGTTATGTGAAATGCACAATAAAAAAATCAGCCATGATGCTATGAGCATGAGTCTCCTTTTGAGCTCTGGAAATGCATTTTGATTTCCCTTACTCTTGTAGGGCAAGTTTTAACATCACTATAAATAGCATACCTGTGCACTTGTATTTGGTATGGATTTTGCCAGACAATCTCTAATGATATCTTCTGATAGTACAGGCCAGACACATGATCCTAAAATGACATATTAAAATCCTCCACTTTCAAAGGTGCTCTGTGATCCCTGTTGAATCCCCCCCCCCCCCCCCCCCAACTTTCAAAGGTGCGCAGTCACTGAGGTATGATATCCAAACCATGGTACAGGGCAGAAATTGAATGGCACTGATCAGTGTTAATATTTTTTTGTAAAAGATTTCTGAGCAGTTTTCTAAAACTTACATGTTTACTCTAAATACATGGTATAGTGCAAACCATGAATTGTATGTAAAACTCCTATCAGGTACAAAACACTGAATTCTTTTGCATTGGTAAAACTTAAAAAATTTGATACCACCCCCCCCCCGCCTCCTTCCATTAAATAATTTAGATGTTGTCTCTTCTCATGGTATAACACTTTACACTCAGCCCTTCCCCTTCGACTTTAGAACCCCCTCCTGATAATTATCATAGTAGTCCCTTACCTAGAACAGAGAATAATTGTACAATGTTTTCATCCTTATTAGCAGGTTTTTCAGGTTTCTCCTCCTCATTTGGATGGAAGTGATTCTTGATTACATCCAACACTTCTATTATCTTAATATAAATTTTCCCTGAAACAAATTTATGGGAATGACACTTAAAAATCCAGTTCATTTTCCCATTAAATATTAACAAAATACTATACTTGCATAAGTGTATAGATATTTTATTATTGTGACCTAGGGATACTCTGATTCCAACACTACATCTATGTCTATGAAAATGTGAAAGTTGCAACCAGTATGTATCATCTTAAATAAAATTCATTGAGTCTGGTTTGAAAAACTGTTGTATAAATTTGACAGATGTTTCAGCCCAGACATGGACCTTAGTGCATTTTTTTGCATTGTTCTTTCAAACCAGAGTCAGTGAGTTTTATTCAAGACTACAACTATGTATTTATTTGAGATTTTGCCCAAAGGCTGAGGGGTTGGGGTGCAACAGAGGCCAAAGTAAAGCAAACTATCAAAATGTTTGACTTTTAGTACCACAAAACATGAACCTTTGGGTCCTGTGGAGAGTGTGACAAAGGCCAAAGTGGACTAAACTATCCCAAAATGCAAACATTTAGGGTTTGTGTATGTATAAAGCGGGTTGCAAACACAGCTGTTGCACCACCTTTCTACAGGCTTGTAAATTCAAGTGTTGATTTTTACCTGGATTTAGCACCTTCTGTCTTGTAGAGTCTTTAACAAGCGAGATAATCACTGCCTAATATGAGTATTAAGCCAAATTTCATTCAAATGCAATAATTAGAGTCCAACATGTAAGATCTGAATTGAGGCTCTGGGGGAAAAAGAATGCATACATACATGAAGTCTTATGAGCATTCCATTGTTCCCTGCAGCCTTGATTCAGATCTTATTATATTATTGGCTCAGTCACAAAGTCTCCTTCACAGCCAACACTAGGAAGTTTAATATACTGTAGGATGGCTATGGTGGACAGCTAGAGTTGAATGTGGTTCGTCAGGTGTGGGTCAAGTTGCAATGTGCATGTCTGGAAATACATGTGCCACCCTTCTGATTCAACTACAGTGAGATTTGAGGTAAGTTTGCATAGTTGTCAGAACACTGGGGTCTTGGATCGAATCAACTCCATTTTGGCATGACACAGTCAACAGTAGCCTTCTACTGTACCATAATCATCCAATCTTTTAAGATTAAAATCTTACTATAACAGCTGTGAAGGAAACTAGGCTTTCATGCACATCTATGGAATATAATCATAATCGACGTGGCAGCCATGTTGGTGAACCAAATAGTACAAGCTGATAAGAAAATATTCTGTTAACTGTACACCAACATGGCTGCTATTAACCACTCTGACAAGCCAAATAATATTCAAAGGTTTTCAGAACTTTGACAAACCTGCTTGCTCTTCTCAGTTGAAGGCTCAAGACTAAAAGAAAAAAAAGATGTCTTATTACTGATTGTCTTTTTACAAGAAATAATATCCAAAATTTCCATTTCTTAGGTAAACATGCATTTCAAAGTTTAAAATGAGACCACAAATGCATGTTTCATTTTCCTTAACAGAATCAGACTTTGTCAGTATGAGAGGAAAATCTTGACATTTCATTAAATACAAAAACTCCAGGACTCAATGGAAGTATACATGACTTATTGTACTGATTTCTTAACTTTATTAATATGCAAAAAAAAACTATTACCTTGGAAAAACAATCAAAGGTCTGAAGAAAAATTGTAAAAGCTTCTTTCCTAAAGGGAAAATACAAAATTGGCAATGGTTTGTAATTGGCTGTGGCAGTGATTTAGAACAGATTTCATATGACTGTGGAAAGCTCACAGCACAAGGTCTGGGCACAGCAAGGCATTTCAATATTTGGTCATGGCAAACAAGGAAAACCCTAAAATACACTTCTATGGGGTCATAGTAAAAGGAGGGGCTGCTCACACCCTCCCCCCATTTTTCTAGATCATTTACATATTTAATGGTATTATTGTGGTCTTCCAGACTCAGGCCCTATAGGGTCCCCCTACATTTCTAAGCCTTGCTACTGGTTTGTTCTATATACTACTAAATTAAAACAAACTCACCAAATGTCTTAACCCTTTTATCCAATATGTCCAGTGCCTAACCATTGTAAAAAAAGAATAGGAAAAATGTTTTATGATTACATCTGCCTGTAATGGCTTTTAGATCTGGGCTTTATAGAACTATTTTACTTGTAATTATGGTCAGTGGAGGAGTCTTGGTTATATATTGAGGCACATCATTTGGGGACACATAAAATCATGATCATGTTTGTAATACGAATTTCCTGGGGACCTGTCAGTAAAGTGTCACAGTAGCTTGAGCCTTGCATCTTACCTGCATTGCATTTATTACATTCTCCATACCAGATTCAACTAGAAGTAAAAAATAAATAAATGAATGGATGAATGAATAAGGCTCAATTCACAAATTGTGTAATGTTAGGGAAAAGTTGAGAGCAGATAGTGAAAGCCCAGGTCAGGTCACAGATGCATGTACATATAACATTTAATATGGATTAGATTGCATCCATAACATGATTATGTGACCTGACTGAAAGTATAGAACAGCCTTTATAGGGCTGGCTGTAAAAATTGTCAGTGAAAATAATCAGAAGATAATATGATACAAAACAGTTATGCTTTAACTTCCAGGCATGCATGCATTCATTGAGTTACATGCACAGATGCATGTAAGAGGCTGCTAATTATGAAAGAAGTGTGAGAACTGCATGGGGTGATGGTGAGTGAGATTCTAGCACCTTGAGTGCTTAGCAGCCAATTAAGTGCATCCATAAATCAATGGACACATGTTGAATAGTGACATGTGTAAGAGAGAAGTAAGAACTGCATAGGGTGATGCCACATGAGACTCTAGCATCTTGAGTGCTTAGCAGCCAATCAAGTGCATCCATAATTCAATGGACACATGTTGAGTAGTGACATGATCATCTTTTTAATGACAGTCAAGAAAAATGTCATTCATATATGAAAAAAGATCTTAAGTAATTGTAACAAAAAATCTTAAAACTTGCTTTCATAATCTTGATCATCATGTCAGCGTGCAGACATTAAGTAATGTTTGCGTACCCTGGCTATGTCTAATTAACCAATCAGAATGATTTGTCACATGTATGTCAACTGTGGCATTTACATTACATTTACATGACCTGTTCTGCATCCTCAACTACACCAATGATGTGAAAATGTGCAAAACCTGGAGACATCAGTGTTATGAAAAACATAAATTGGTATATTAAGTTGTTCACCTGTCAGTAATTTTAGTTTTGTCTTGAGATGAGCATGAATGCTATCCAGTGATGCTGTTGTAGGTGTTGTCCATGTTAAACTCTTTGTCCACAACGATTCTAGTTTACTAATGAACTGAGACTGTTGTCTTCTCAATTCTTCCTGTAAAAATAGAGTTGGGACACAAGATATCAATTTAAAATGTATTTTCATAAAAGATGCAGCCAAGTAACTGAGCACTGATACTGCAGGGATCAACATAGCAGTCATATTTTGCTACTGGCAGATAAAAACAATTATGAACTGCCAACTGAAATGGAAAAATTATTTGTCCACCCAAAAAACTGTCTGGCCATTTTTATTTTGAGCTCTGACCCTGAATGATTGACTACAAATAACTTTAAAAGTGCATGGGAGAACTAAACAATAGTTAGTAGTATTAGCGCATAGGCAACATTTTATTTTTAAAAGCATAAGAGGAAATGGCTTGGTATAGACTATGTATTAGATTATGAGTTGTTTAATCAAGCCTAAAACCTTTAAAAAAAAAAACAAGTTCCTGACAAGGCTTGAATCTGTGACCTTCTAGATACCAGTCAGGTGCTCTAACCAACTGAACTACAGGGAACTAATTAGGTGAGCAATGCCACACATGGTATTTGGAGATGTTTTTGTGTCCAGGTCACCTACTCTAGGATGTACATTGTATGTGGCAACCCAAGTGGATTGATTCATTAAAGAACTATATGATATGTATAACTATAAGACAGTGGAAATAAACTATATCTAGATTGAAAGTTGTTTCTTCAAGCCTAAACCTCTAAGGGGTTTTTTTCAACATTATTTAATTTATTTGTTATAAATTAAAGTACATGTACTTACCCTAAGAGCAGTAAAAATTTTACTTTCCTGTCCAGCTTTTGGAAGTTGTGTAAGCTCTTTATTCTATCATGTATTAACAAAATTATTACAATATTATCTATTATCATCTCCCAAAAGAAAATGCACCCTAGGTCAATATATTTTGTAATTATATTGATATAACTTACTACTGTATCAATGATTTTTGCCGCCTCACAATATTCTTCAGCATTCATTTCTGTTGGAAATCTATCCAGGGCTGCATGAATCTTGTAAAAAAAAAAAAAAAAAAAAATGAAAAAAAAAATTCAATTAAATGTAGAATATATATTTACATGTATGAGGCACAGCAGCTGTATTTCATAATTCAGGACTGAACAGATTCAGTATTCAGGTGATCACATCATACAATGAAAAGAATTTTTTTCTGAGGGGAGTCAAGTGTGTCCACTACCATCACTTTAAAAAAAAAACATTTTTTTCTGAAAAAAGAAACACAGCACTTATATTAGACCCCCTTTGTGGGAATCAAGGGTGGTGTCGTGTATCTGTACCACACTGGCCTTTCACCTCTCAGATTTGATCCCTGGACTCCACATCTTATATAGGATTCTTGTTGGGTCTCTTCCTTGATTCATTATTTTAGGGGGGGGTTTCTCTGGTTTTCCTCCCACCAGAGAAACCGACTAAATGCCAAATATTGATTTGATATGCAAGTTAGCTTTGCCCTGACTTGAGGATGTTTCAGAGTTTTAATAAAATTAATGTTTTCAGGTCCTGTCCACACTCATGTATTCCAAAAAACCCTGATCATTTTTGATTAAAAACGCTCTCCAACATGGAAACATATGAAAGGTCGAGCATTTTGAAACTATTTTTGCAATTCGTTAGACCACAAAAAGTTCCATTTCAGTTTATCTAGGCTTAAAAATCAAATACATCTGGACTCATAAAATAATATCTCCCATTATACAAACACAACATCTCAAGCAATGCCTTATATCCTCTATACTGTATACATGCAATTACAAAACTTTGACGTGTTAAAGAGTAGGCTTTGTATTTTTTAAATGTACCTTACACAGTCTAGTTAAAACTTCTGCAATGGCTTCTGTTTCTTGAAGCTCTTGAGTTAGTTTTGAATGCTCTGTTGCTGCATCATCTAGCTGTGTGTGTACTGACCCCTGGGGACACAGAAGCACAGTTTAGGAGTCTTTTATTGTTATGGTGAGGGTATCAGCAAAATTTTGGGCCTTGGATATCAAACATTTTATAACCCACCAAATATCTTATTTTATTACACATTTAGGATTGATATCCGACGTGTGATAAAGCCGTGAATAAAATCCATATCAGTGAAGTGATACGATATCACTTCATGGTAAACTGTCATTTTGAACAATAAAATATTTTTTCTTTGTTACTGTATCAACCCTACTGTAAATGTGTAATAAACAAATATTCACATGTTAAGAGCATGATATCAATCATTTTTATTCACAAACTTTCTGTATCTATTGCTTACTTGCGCGATATGATGGAAAACTAGTGAATGAAAACAATATCAAGCTCTTAACATGTGATATTCTCTATAAACATCACTTCAGGTCCCTCCCTTCTATTAAAAACTTGTGCCTACCCAAAATTCAAAATTCATTCACAAATTTTTTTATCCCTTTCTGTTTTTGAGGCATATAAAAATTAATCATCTTCCCCCTATTTGCAAACCCATCTTCCTCCCTCCTCCCTCCCACTACATGTAATTGATGGTTAGTCCCTTACAGATACTGGCATCAGATATTGTTTTCCAATTCAAATTTCCCAACCACTTAAAGGATTGCTGCAGGTTTTCATGAGATGTCATAGCCACCATGTTTGTTGAACTTTACAAAATATTTTTTAATTAATTCTCTTATTATCTCACACAACATATGGCAGCCGTATCTTTTGTTATATTATTCTCTCTAAGGAATGATTTCAACTACCTATAGAACTCTGGTTGGTATATGAATGCCAATATGGGTGACATCATTGCGAATATTGCTATTGCAAGGCTATGAGTTAGATCAATATTAATGTAATTATAAAATGAAAATAAATGGGTATAAATGGATAGATATATTAATAGGATTTATAAGAAGAATCAGTGCTAAATATAATGGTCAGTTATACACTGGAAGCAATGCGTTTAGCTTCTCTCACAAGCATTTCAGGCCAGAATTAGGCCAGACAAGAACCAATTCTGGCTGGACATTGTCCAGTGAGCAGCTATCATTTTAAGCCCTGGGAATGGAAATGGCAGAGTTGACCACATTATAAAAGAGAAACACAAATTCAAAGTTTAAAGGTACAGTATTATATAACATAGTTTGTTACATTTAACAGCTAAGCAGAAAATGTAGAAAACAACATTAATATACACTTTTTTGCAATTGTATAATTTCACCACTCACTTTTATCCTCTTAGAAGCATTATCAATATCTGTTAAAAGGTTTTTAACTTTCCAGTCCAGCTCATATGTGGATGAATTCAAGTCTTGAAATGCACCAAACGAATATTCCTTGTAAATGGCTTGGAATATGTCTGCCTGAAAATGTTCAATACATAAAAAAAAAGATGGATTGTTCTCTTTGAGGCTTTGGAAAATTAAAAAATATATAAAGAGGAAGGTCAGAAAACAAATTCTATAAGCTTTATAACTAATCTAAATAAAGGTGGCGGGGCAGGTGACTGGTAAAAAAGTGGGTGGATCAAGAGAAAATGAGCTCTAGTCAAGGGTGGTTATCAATTTTTATGCAGTGTTTAAGGGGTGGTTCATGTTGAACCAACACTAAGAAAAGGGGTGGGCCACTTAAATAACTACCTTCATAAATTTTATTTTACTGTCCCAGCCCTCCCCCACTTTTACTTTATGACCAGTCCCTTAGTTTTGTAAAAAAGGGGAAGACAAAGTAGAACTGTTGCCTTAAAATCCTACCTTCACCATTATGCACCTATCGAAAGTAAACCTTGAGGGGGGGAAGTGTGGAAAATGTACCTGTTTTTACGTTTGCTTAGAAGCTGACCCAATCAAATGCCTGACCCTCGGGACCCACAAAATGATCAAATGCCCAACTTTTGCCCACACTCCCCCCCACAAAATTTACTTTGATAGGTGCATTACTGAAGTGGTTAAACCCTAATCCTATTCCAGTATTTATGTTACAGGAAAGACTCTTTCTTTTCATTCATTTTCAAGCCTGCAAAAATTAGTGCTAGTCATCGGACATTTGTCCAGTAAATTTGAGGTCTTGACTGGCAAATGCTCAGTCTGGCTGGACACAATAGGCCTTTCCCAAGATATGGTTGAGTGAGTCTTGTACTTGCCAAAGTCTCGATTTCAGTACATACCATCGTGCACTGAGCTATGTATTAATGTGATACAATGGACTTCGGGATGATCAAACAATAAAGCAAAGAAGAGTCGTTGATTAAACAATGTATAATTTACATAATAACACCACAAAGAAACTGCTACAGTAATGAAATTGGATTTTATATGAATTAGGATTTTATATTTTATACATGCATTTATATATATATGTACCTTTGTATTTCTTAAGCACATTTGATCATAAGCACATGGATATTTGTGCTATATAAGAAATATTATTATTGCTATTATTATTATTATTATTATCATTATTATTATTATTAAGTCAAGTAGACTGATAGACACATGATGGTGTTTTCCGTTAGTTTACACTATTATTAAGTAAGCTATGAAATTACCAACACATTAATAAACTTCCTATTATTATTATTCCCACTGTATCTTTTCTAGTCTTGTCTGTTTGTTGTGATTATTTCTTAAGCCCCATTCACACCAGCTAACCTTGTTTAGCTATTAGTTCTTCTATTCTATGTACTTCGTTTGCCGGCCATCTTTGAACAGGGTTACAACTACCTTCCAAAAGTAGTTTAGTTAGACAAGGTTTGAAACTTGTTTAGTTGGGCATGCACGCTGTGTGAAGGGTCACTAGTTTAACTAAACAACTTTTAAATATGTTTAAAGGCCCAGTGTGAATGGGGTATTAGAGTCTCTGCTAGTTTTTATTTTGATATACTGTCAGGTATTTGACAAGTCAGAAACTCCCCTAGAGGAGGGGAATTTCACAACCTGGAATGGAGGGAGACATTTGACAATTGTTAGAGTCCCAGGGGTAGGGAAATTAACTCTGCCATCTACAAAAATGTCAATTCCCCCTTGGGCCTGCCTGCCCCTCCCCCTCCCCCCCTTCTCCCGCCAGGGGCTAATAAACATTGATAGGTACATTATATAGGTCGTTATAGGCACTTTAAAAAATGCGATAAAATACCAAAACTATCAAGAGTAAGAACTAAAAAATAAAACATATATCCAGTAAATATTTAAATAAATATTTCCTAAAGTAAGAAGGCACGATAATTAAGATAAAACCACTTATCAAATGAATATTTTTTATTCAACGCATTAAAATTTACTAAAAGTATAAAAAGCTATAGTTTTTTTTAGTATATCCTTACTTTTACTTCTTCGGCCTTTTGAAGCATCTGTTTTACACAGGAATGAAAGTCTTCTTGCTCCAAGTGGCCTGCTTTCTGCAGTACATCGGTGACAAGACTCGACTGAAGGGGTTTATCTGACCTTCTCACGTCCGCCATTTTGAGATTCTTGATCTTCGCGCCATCCTCCCATAATGCAACACGATTTTTCACAGGGATCCCGTTGTAGATAAAAGTGAAAATGAATATTTATACTGTTAGTCTACGTATCTCTTTGAAGGAATCGTATTTTATTTATAATTTGCTTTTTACTATGAAGCCGAGATAAACTAACACAAACACACACAAACACACACACACACACCCTAAAACAGGATTATTAAGTAAAAAACCTGTAGATTATTTTTAAAACGCGCAATATGAAATACTTCCAAGTTTAAATGAATGTTCTATATTAGTTTTTATGTAATGCTTAAAGTCCGACAATGAGTCCTTTGAACGACTTCAAATATTAATTAGGACAAACTTAAAGTCGGGGAGGGTTTTGAATTTAGCGGGAAGAGATGGGTGTGAAGTTAGAAAGTTTAAAGTAGAAATTAAGTAAAAGAAATTGGAGGCATTGGGGGGATCAAAATAACAATACTAAAAAGTTGGGGAATAAACACAATTTTTGCGCATGCGTGAAAAGTTACGAACGTCCCATCAATCCCTGTTTATGCATCCCACACGGAAAATCGTGACCAAAAAATAGAGAACCCTTCGCATATAATACAAAAGACGTCTAAACAATAGAACGAAGCAAACAATAACAATCAAAAACTGACATAAGTTGTCTCCTTTTGTTTGATTGTCTGTTGGTTTTTTTCTCTCAGCCAATCTACGTTGTCCTTCAGCCGGAAGTGTATTCCAAGGATATGGAAAGATTGGCTTTAGGAGTACTTTCCGGCCGGGTTTCAAGGTTCATCACGTGTCCTGATTCTAAGCATGTGGTTGGTTGGTTACCTCGTGAATAATTAATGAAATATGAGTTTCCCCCCCTGGTTTCTCGTCTTAATTATCACATTATCTCGGTCTCAGAGTACAGAATATAGATAAAATATGATCTCTTTGGACTAAATCCTTTTTCTAAAGTGGGCTCCCTGTGATTTTATCCTTTGATTCTTCCTCTGGTCGCTCATTTTTAAGCTGCTTGAAAAGTAAGTGTTCTAGACTAATGAATTTATAATTGATACCGGATTATACATTGATTATACATTGTTGTCCTTTTACTTTCTCGATGAGGGGAGGGGGGCTGTTGTGCAGATCCAGAATCTTTCCATAAATATTTACATGAGCCCATCTCCGTTTATATGTTTTTACCTCGACTCCAACCACCCCCAACTACATATTGGTGGTGGTTTTTTTTTTTTTTTTTTTTTTTTTTGGGGGGGGGGGGGGGGGGGCAAAGAAAACAAAAAAAAAATAGTTGCCGCGGGGGGGTGTTTAATGAGAAGAACCCCACAACGAGCCACA
>WUAP02175668.1:0-23261 GCA_015163945.2 Stichodactyla helianthus | reverse complement strand
ATTCGTTATGTACACATTGTATTAGTTTTATTTTACTTTTGGTACAATAAAATATGTATGTATGTATGTATGTATGTTAGTTCTGAGAAAGGAGCATCTTCCTTAGAAACAAAATTCAAAATTTCCGCTCACAGAGCGGATTTCATACAACAGGGAAACGATACGGTAAATCTGTAGCCGTGCTGTAGCTGTACCGTGCTTTACTGTAACCGTAACTACGCGTTGCGCACGTGATCGGATGATTCACAAGAAAACAGTTGGAAGCCATTTCACTGGTACGGCAAACAGTGACCAAAAAGAACCGCGTATGTGCTTTAAGTCGATAGTGGTTTTTGTCATGAGTGGGAACGTACGTATTCTTTACCTTCGCTGTCTGACGTTGCTCCTTCGTAACACTGTGTCAGTGGTGAGTTTGGATTAGAGCTTGGAACACAGTCTACTGTGGGGGCATATTGCGGTTCAGGTGACTCACTGAGGTTTCCCAAAGCACTGCTTGACGCCGGACCTATACGTATATAGTGATACAATGCTTTCGAGTGGCATAACATGGAATATCCCAAGCATTACTTGGATTTTCTTTGTATACAGTTATTTCAAAAAATGTTGAATAGTGAATACTGCATACTGAATTGTGCATACTGAATTGTGCATTCCAAGACCAAAGGGCATTGTGGGTCTCATTAATTTAAAGTAAAAAGTAAAGATACAGTGATTTGCTCTCTATATGTAGCTAGTATACTGTTTCAGTAAAGATACAGTGATTTGCTCTCTATATGTAGCTAGTATACTGTTTCAGTAAAGATACAGTGATTTGCTCTCTATATGTATATAATATACTGTTTCAGATGAAATGCATTAAAAATAAAATAAATTATTATTATCCATTTTACTTTAGACAATATTATTACGTAAGACCCAAAATGCACTTCGACCTTGGAATACACTATTTAGAATGCAGTATAATAATAATAATAATAATAATAATAATAATAATAATAATAAATAATGGTCTCCCCTCATCGTGAGGGAACGCAGGAACTGACAGCAATACGTGTCAGTTTTACATATTTTTTTTTTGGAGGACTTTTACGGACTGCTATTATTAAGGCGCATATTGCTGCCACGCAGTTTACAATCATAGTAATGTTACTTGTAAATGCCTCCGAGACCAGACTGTTGAACCGGGAGTATCCCCTATTCAGTATTCAACGTTTTTTAAATAGCTGTATAAAGAAAATACAAGTGACAAGTGGCATATTCCATGGTGTGTCACGAGAAAGCATTGAATACAAGTGACAAGTGGAATATTCCATGGTGTGTCACGAGAAAGCATTGTATAACTATTTTATCCCACACCAAAGAAAATACAAATGCATGATGGGAAGGAATAGTGGAATACCAACGAATATACAACGGCTTTCCTGCACTCTGATTGGCTGTATTTTCTATGGTGTGGGATAAAGCAACATAGGTGGTAGCTGAATTGTTCTTATGCATTAAGTAAACATTAGTCAAGGAAATATCATTCGCTTGAAGCAAACTTTTTGTCAGAATCAGTGGCCTTACTTTCAATATTTTCTGCGTTTACATGGACCGGCACCTTCTGTTCGCCTGGTAATAAAGCAAAGATATGTTCAGTTGGCAAAACTCCTGCGGTAAGTTGCAACTTCTGCGCAAAGAGTGCTGTAAATTTTACAGAGTAAAGGTAACGGGTGGCTAGAAAGGTCGGTTTTTTCGCCGCTCGCGTTAATACACCCCTAGAAGCAATTCCCCAAAGCAGCTCATTTTGGAGGACAAAACAATGGAATATTTTCAATCTTCAATTCTCAGGAAAATAAAATTCTACTGTTTTGTCCTCCAAAATGAAGTGCTTTGGGAATTGCTGCAAGGGGTCTGTTTCTTTCGGCCAATTTTCATACAGGAAATCAATGTTCTTCTCCCTCTACATTATTATTGTACCAATATGAAAGCTGCTTTTTTATTGCTCCTTTAGTACAATACCCCTTTTGTTAGGTTAGGTTTACTTCTCGGTTGTTTGGAATACCAACCTATTGTTTTTTAAACCAATCATGAAACTCGTTTCATTTAAACTTTCATTTAAAAGGCGCAGCACGTGTAGTTTGGGGAACCTCATCGACACCGGCAAATGCAAGACCTAAAAAAATTAGGTTGCGATTCTGTACCTAAAAGAAACTTCTAATGTGGTTTCTAGAGCTTAATTCGTGCTACCACAGCTATCCCATTGAGAGAAATAAAATAAACGAATTTTAATGGATCAGTACAACATTTTTCTTACTGTCACTTCCTAACGTACTGGTTGACGTACTGCGCTCTTTCCTTGCTAAAGACACCAATGGTTTCTGTTTGTTACAATTGACAGGTAACGTGGGTCCAAGGACGGGTACAAAATGTGATTCTGTAACGAAGAAATTCAATTAATCAAAAGTGCTGATGATTAAGAATGGGGAAGAACACACTGAGATAAAGAACGACTAAAAAGAGCAATTTTGGTATGTCGTGCCGTGGATCGTATTAAAGCACTTTCAATGGATGAGTAGTGACCTTGCGCGCCACGATTTGCTCTACAAATGCCGTCAATGTTCGTGCTGTGACGGTGGCGCGCGCAAACGAAAATTTTCATACTGGGAAGTTCCTGTGGGACACCGAAGGCCCGCCTAGCCACGGAACACCCACAAACACCGCGTCTCATAGAATTAGAGGGCAAAGGGAAACTCAAATCAACCATGCAGAAAACATTCATATGAAAGTTTGCTATAAGAATCTATGATGTAGTGTGGTGTGTAATCTTATTGGTTCATATAGACCCAGGACAAAACAATAGCAATTTTCCCTCCAGAGGAATCAAAGACTATTGTCATGTAAAAATATTTCATTGTTTTGTCCTCCAGTTCGCGAATATTAGTGAAATGGGTCTATTGCCTGATTTCAAGCCGAGAGAGACTGGGTACGAGTTCCTAAATTGTGATGATGACAACAAAAACTTACATAGCCAGAAAGAGCACATCGAGGTATACAAATTCCGACGTTTGGTGTTAATTGGATCAATACTGAACGACTTACAGCCATTCCAATATACAGTGATGTATGGTTTCCGGACAGCATATACATTTCTTAAGTGTAAATTCTAGCATTTTTGAACGTCTGTAGGTCGTTCAATATTGATCCGATTAACACCAAACTTCGGAATCTTATAAAGCTCGATGTGCTCTTTCTGGCTATGTGAGTCTTGTAACGCTGTGCAATATGATAGAAATGCACTACAAATATAATTTTGACAAAATTTTGTCAAAATTATATCTGTTAGAGCTGTTAGAGCTGTTAGGCCGTTAGTGACCGTTATCAGCTCGCGCTACCCGAGAGCAAACGGTTGGAAAAGCGAAAAAATAACGTAAATCGCGCGCTCGTTTTTCCTCTGAGCCCTGTGCGCAGAACCGGAACTTGAAGAATTTTTATTTTAATGACGTCACGAAAATATCGTTCACACGCGTTATCTTTTTCTGAAATAACTAAAAAACTAGACGGTAAAATGTCTTCAAAGTTTTATTTATTTATAATCACATAAAGGTTAAACAATTGTCAAAATATTTGGAAATTCGGTATTGTGGAATTTTTTTATTCGGCAAATCCAAGATTTCGCATTATTTGAAATTCTGTACTACCGAATGCTCTAGCACTTTGTCAAATGAAAGGACTTTCATTATGAAAAGTTTTTAAAAAATTCACTGTGGAGTTTTTAATTTTTTAATGGAAAGAATGGCCTTTATCATAGCTGACGTAGTGTTACCATGGTAACCTTATATGTGATCAGCTCTCATGAACTTTAATATGGTTGGCCTGTTGGGTATCAATGTGTGAGCCTGCATTAGCCATAGATTACTATGTCCTGTTGATTGGAACTACCGAAAACTCTAGGGATCCACCTTAAAGTAACCTACGTGACATTCGTGCCCGAACTTGTTACTGTAATTGAATTGAAAATAGATTTCATTGTTAATTTTACTTTGTTTGACTGTACAGAATCTGGTCCAATTGCTAGACTTTCCAAACTAGAAGTACTACCTTGCCCTCTCTCTTTCTGTTCCTTCAAGAATCAAACAAACTACATAATGCTATTTCTAGAATTTTCCTTTAGGAGGTAATCAATAGCTCTGCCAATGTCATTCTGCTCTCCCAGCTTCCAGTCACTCGACAGTATTTCGAACCACTCGAGAAACCCATTCTTCTGACAATAAGAGTCCATCGCGTCCTTGCTATCCATGATATTCCCATTACCAACCCATTTAACAGAAGAAATATTATCAGTGATTAACAGGAATGGGAGGTGGTCCCTCATTTCCGCTGGCATTGCTTCCTGAACCCTTCTTTTCCATTCTACTGCACTCTTTAAAGAACTAGGATTTTTCGGGCCCCAAAACACCATCACTCCGATAACCTTCGTTGAGCTGATCGTACGACCAACGAAAGCCCTAAGCATCGTATCAAACACGTAATCACCGATGACGATAAACTGGAGTTTGAGAGCCTTGTTTGGAGAGCTCGACGACATGGAATCAGGCAAGACAAGGTCTTTTGAAGCTGAGCTCAAACCAATAGTTCGATGGCTATCACTTATCTGGGGTTTCTCTTTTAAGTAGTGCTTGATATATACTATTTTATCCCAGTTGTTCGAGTCGTTGCCGACGCAAATTATCCCCAGATTTCGAACTTCCGGTCTAAAGATTCCCTGATCTTGTGACCCGTCGACTGATTCTTTTACATTACTTTTGAAGGTAGTTAGTTCAACTTCCATGTCAAGTGCCTCGATTATCTTCCTGTTTTCGGGTTCTGTTATTTCATAAAGATTTGCTTGCGCCATAACTTCTTTATTGCCTGAATGTCTTATTACTTCTATCGGTACGAATGCGTTCTCCCCTATCGCTGCAGGAACCAGTTCAGTTCAAAAAGTTCTAAGAATATGACCCAAGTGAGTCTGTATACTTATCTTGAAGGACTGATCCCCTAAAGAATCATCGTTTCCCGGCTTCAAATTTAAAATTTTGTCTTTTGGGTACAAAAAATGTACAAAACACGAAATCGTTTTTTAGGGTGTTTTGTTTCTTCAATCGCCATACAGCAGTTAGCCTCATATGCAGACGTTTCTATTGTTGTCACGCAATGCTTTACGTCAGCGTTGCGTGACGGCACTAAGGACGTCTGCGTAGGAGGCTGGAAATGACCTGGACACAGGTATCCCAATTCGATTTTTTTCCAAAAATACCACCCCTTTGTAAGTGTTCGAGGCGAATTTTAAAAGTATTGTAATTTTTTCCGTTTATACTTTGAAATTCTTTCTTACTTCATGGTCTCTTGACTCTAGGGGTGATTCTCTGAATTTCAAAAAGGAAAAGAACGAAAGGAAGGAAGAAAAAAAAGAAAATAACAAATGACTTTGCTTACCATTTTGCTGAAGATTCTTCATGTGAACTTCATAAGGTAACAGATGTCTACAACAGATAATATCATTTATTAGCTATAAATTTACTATAACAATTTATTACATCTTAGGGTATGGGACTAAGTAACACTTAAACGTTAAATAACGTTTCCCGGATTCACCCATCCCTTTCCAAAGTCCAAAAACTGTTGAACTGTGAATAACAAGAAAAGTAAGTTGGCAGCCTTTATATTGTGTTAGTAGTCTTGAGGCTTTCGTGTTGCATATTTGTAAGACATTGGAGGTTTATCAGTTTCAAACACGATGAGTTTTGGCAGTTGATGTTTTGGCTATGCTGTGGCAGTCTTCATCAGAATGAGGCCAGAAAAATTGTGTGCGAAGTTTATATTGTTGTTTACTAGTGTGTTGCCATGGAGATGAAAAATTATTGACAGAGGTCCTTTATATCATGTTGTTTCAGAAAAACCTATACTTTCAACTAAGATGTTATCCTCCTACAATACCAAAGTTATATTGGAATCATAACCTCCTCAAACCCTCCCCACCCGACACCTTCCCATAATATAGAACACTACAAGATATTTAAAATTTACACACCTTTGATAAAACAGCCGTACTTTATTTCCCATATTTCCTATTCCACTATTCCCAACCATCCCATCTGTCTTCACCAAGCTACTGTAGATTTGATTCCACAATCTGGACCTGCAAACCTAATATGGATCATTTAATGTATTAATTTTGTAACTGGGTATTATGTACTGTTTAATAGACAAGCAGGAGTGTTTTGTCAGGTTTAAAACACAAAGTTGGTTTTAGACCTGATAAAACATGATCTGCATGTTAATTGAACAGCTTAAATTGACTTGATTTCCATTGTTTTCCCCTCATTAATTATTCACGATTTTTTTAAGCACCTATCATTGTCAAGCCAGTGGAGGGGGGGGGGGCAGGGCAGGGATGGGAGGGAAGATCTGTGGTTGGTAGGCCAAGCCTATGATGGTGATCATTACTTACAGTTTCAAAGCCTCCTTGTTGCTGGACAGCTGTGTAGAATGACAGTAGACTAATATGTTGGCCTTTCCACTTGGGATGCCTTGGAGGAGGCAAACCTTTTTGAACAAGAATCTCTTTCAATGAGTTAAAAAACTCCTTCTCTGCAGGTTCGAGCTGATTTTCCTAATGTCAAAAAACAACAACAACAACAACAAAAAACCCATTAGATTAGATGTAAAATGCATGATCATGGGAAAATCTTGATCACAGCCATAATATAGTGATATGAAATCTTTTAGAGTCCACTCATTTGAAATTTGTACTCTGTTTCCTCTTTGCAAATTACAGTGATTTGTTCAATCTGAATACAGTACTGTCATAGTCTCAGCATGGTACACTCGTACATTGGGATTTTAACAGTTGGATTACATTTTCTGTAATGCCTACTGAATATGTAAATTAGAGACATTTTGAATCCATGTTTCCATGGTTTTACTTACAGCTCTCCTGGGATGATTCTTCTTTTTCTTATTAAATCTTGTAAAATATCTACATGATGATGAGGATGACTCTGGTGAATCACTGGTTTGCTGTTCATCTGGTGATGAAAGGTACTCATCAAAGTCAGAGTAACTATCAGTTGTACAATCTTCTTCTTTTGGCTCATTGACCACTGGTGTATGATTGTCAACTGTCTTCTTTGGAACAGACCTACATGTATCTGGAGGAAAAAATGATAAACACCAAATGACATTTTAATCATATAGTACCAAAAAAAGTTTAGCATCTTTTATGATAAAAGCCATTAATCTGCATGGTAACTTATTACCTTATTATGTACAAGGATTGTAACACTAAATTTGACATGTGAGGAGAAACAGTTTTGAAAAAATTGAGAAAAATGACATTAAATTCACCTTTGAAGGACAAATCAGACTATTCATGAAATTAAAATCTAGTCTCAAATATGGTCAGGAAAAAATATGATTATGCATGGACAACATCAGCTGCAACATTAGTAATATCATCATACAGTACCTGAGTCAGTTTCATTTTCTATATACTTAAACTGACAAGAAAGCTTGAGTCGTTCAGAAGCACTAACAGATAATAATCTCTTAGCTTCCTCCAGGGCAGCCCGATATGATGTCAGTAATTTTGATGGCCCTTTCTGTAGTGGTAATAACTTTTCATTGTCTGTTATTGCATTGTACGGGTGGACCATCTTGGGTCTCACCCATGCTCGTGAATGGGGTTTTCCTAGGAACTCCACATGATATTGTATAGGTTGGTCTTGTTTCTCTAGCAATGCATCGTAATACTCTCCACATGTTGGATCAGGAGTGAGTAATCCAGGCCATCTATAAAAATAAAGCATAGACCATTATTTGCATCACTAGTATTGTCAAATGTATAACACTATTAACTAGTTGCTATATTCATTCACAAGATATAACAATCAACTTTCTCAAATGAACAATTATGCTTTCTCAAATTCTCTTGAAAAGAGAAAAAAAATTATCACATTTTTTTCAAGGTGCATGGTAGCTAATGCATTTAAACTCTTTCTTACAGTTAATTTCACATAACTTTGCCTATGCAGGTTGCAAAGTTTGTTGGGAAATTCTAAAGTACATTACAAAGTTCGTAAGTTAGTTGGCAATTAGCCAGTCTTTTTGTGAACTTCAAAACAAAGTTCCCAACTTGTCTGGCGCAGACGTTCAGAAATATCGTCTTTACTGAACTAAACTATGAAATATTCTAATTTTATTGATCTCAGTTGATTAGAAATTATTATAAGCATCAAATATTTTCTTCATACTTCATATTATTTGGTGAAACGGCAAAGTTCTGAACTTCCATAGTAGGCAAGTTGGAAACTTTGTTTTGAAGTTCATAAGACTAGTAGACTGGCTAAATGCCAACTAACTTGTGAACTGCATTACATAATTCAGAACTTCCCAACAAACTTCGCAACCCACATGCGCAAAGTTATGTGAAATTAACTGTAATACTTACAATGGGTATCCAGGTATTCTGGCCATAACTATTTCTGCCTTTGGTAGCAAGCTATAGATGTATTTCATATGTTTTGGTAATTTAGCTATTTTTTCAGGAGCTGAACATCTATTGAAATGAGAATCCCAGTTCATAGAGCAGTACCATGATCCATCCCCCACCTGAAATTTAATATGCAGACCAATGATAATGTTAGCAACAAGAAAATCTCTATGGGATCTGGCTTATAATAGGCCATTTGCATGATGGCATCATTTTACTACCACTACCAGAATTATGCTTTGTTATTCAGATTTTTCTACTCTCCTGGGAATAAAGGGACAATTGGTCAAATTTTCCTGACAACAGAAGCCACTCAAAGCATTCTGGTCTTGGTAGTAAATTATGCCATCACACAAATGGCCTATTGGTGAGCCAAATTGTGGATGTGAGCTAAAAGCAGGAGAAAAAATCACTGAAGTAAAGGCAGGATCAGGATTACTTAAAAAAATTAGATGGGATGACAGTTGTGATTTTGTGAAAATAGTAGCAGGATGATTTCAAAACCCTGAGGTACACCCTACTATTACCTCTCCCCTCCGATAGAGAATTTTAATTTCCAAGGGATAGAAAGGAAAGAATGGAATTATCCTATTGGATGAAAACATAATCATATCAGATTAGAATCCTCTTAGAGTAATGGCTCTGAGGGATGAGGGATGGGGTGCTGATTGATCCACCATTAAAAAAAATTCAGAAAATGTCAAAGCAAGCATCTTGGAGAAGCATTCTAAGAACATTTTAGTGATAAAATTGTTGTTTGATCAACTGTGATCAGCTCATACTTCCTTTGAAAAAATATGATGATTCATCTAATATTTGGTATTTAGTGATGATTAACAATGATCATATGTGTGTGTTGTACATTGTTGACATTTTATTGCAGTAAAAGGCATGGACATTTGTAGGAATATATTGATGAGGGACACACTTGTCATTGATACCCTGTATTATTAAATCAAATAACACATTTTGTTTCTACCTTTTCCAGTTCTTCTTCTGTTATTTTCCTCCATTTCAGACAGTTTTTGTTCTCACATTGCACCCATATACTTGCATCAGCATTCTCAAAACAAATACTCTTATCACTGACTTTTGGTTCAATCTTCTGTGACCTTGGTTTAAGGTCTTTACTTGAAGGTTTTTCATCACTTTTTCTCTTTCTCTTTGGCATTGTTAAGGAATGACTTATGCCTATGGAAAAAATTTAAGGTATAAATTTCTATATCATGCAAAAAAGATGGCTAATTAGTTATAAAGAATTATCTAAACACTGCATTTGTCTAAAGTTAAAAAAGATTTAATTCCTGTATGGCTAACTCTGTATAAAAATATGTTAGCTAACAATTATAAATGTAATGATATTTTTTACCTTGATGAGCCCTTCTTCATCAAGGGAAAATTATAAAAAATTCTTTATTTTGTTTGACATGCAAAAGCATGAAGTGAAATCGAAATTTAATCTGAGGTCCTTCAGGTGTTGGAAAAATTTTTTCATAAATTATCATTTTTATTGTATAATCTTTCGAAAGATATTTATGCTGTAATTAAAAATTTGCTTTTATTTCATTAATAATCTTGGCATGCTTTTTAAAATCCTTTCTACTAAATAAATCTAAATTTAAAAACTTTAGAGCTTTCAATTGTGACATAATTTGTTTGAATAAAAAATATCACTTCCGGGATCAAATTAAAAATGCAAGTTGGAAGTTTTTAATTTTTTTTTTTCATTAGAGGACATGATGTTGGAAAATATGTACATTAATATCTGGAAGAAAAAAATGAAAATCTTAAAGGTAGTTTTAGTTATTCGGACCCTATGATTATATAAATATAGAACCTTCATCTTTTATTCAAATTGCTTATCTTTCAAATTTGAAAAAAAAAAACATTTCCCTGGTTGTTTTTCATTTCTTTAATATTTTTCTTTTTTCTTTTTATTTTCACAAAAATATTCTGTTCTTTACCTGTAAGTTTTTATAGAAAAGAAAACCTCTTTTTCTAAATCCCACTGTGTATTTTTAGCTGCTTGTTCTCAGGAAAAAGTAATAACTAGTTAAATATTAACATGAATTATTAATTTAACAGAATTGTTTACAAAGGAACTAAAACCGAAAATCTCATAAAACCTGCCATCTCTCTCTATTTGGGATTGTATGTGTTTTCATACTTCAAGCAATTTTTGCTATTTAGAAAAAACGTCCTGAGGAAGTAATTATCTGCATGGACGGCCATAAATAGCTATTATAGAACCCTTTTCGTCCATTTTAAGAAAACATAACGTTAAAAGTCAGTTATCTTAATTGTTTTCCAGTATAACACCTCATCAATAAAAATAAGACATCTAGCTCGCTTCTTTTGATGATTACTTACTACTTCCTCTACCAAGTGCAGCGGTTCTTAGAACTTCCCTTACTTATAGCATAAAATAAAAGAAAAATAAGAATCAGTTTTAAATATTTAATTTGAGCTCGGATTCATCCTCATGGTATTTTACTAGACGTAGAAAGTTAATTAGTATTTTGATTGGGATAAAGCAAGCACACTTGTACATTGTACTGGTTCTTGACAAGTGCTTTTGTAAATCAGTCAACTTGCACATGTTCCGCATGTGAGAAATTGAGAAAAATAAAATAGAAAGCCACTTGAAATCATGGCAAACTTTCCTTCAATTAAACATGAATCGAATTTACATGTCATTTACAGCTAAAAGGTCTTTCTAAAATCGATTAATCGCAAGAAATCGTTGAGAGTGAATTTTGTTTCTTTAATTTTCAAAACATTCCGTTGTCAAACAAAATCACAATAAGCCACCGAACTTGCGACATTTGTATTATTTTCTTGGAGTTTTTTCCCATTATTGATAGTTAGTTAGTTCTTTTGTGCTTACCTCATATCAAGATAAGTGGAATATTAGTCTAGAAGTCCTTTAAAAAGAGTTTTTTTGCTGTTATTTTTCTTGTTCAACTGATAAACTTTACTGTCATTTACCTTCGAGTTTCCCGCTTTGTTGGACTACCGCTGTTCTACCGGTACTCGGGCTCACATAGAACTCTAGCGCATGCGCATTGTGGGTCTTCGCGATACTTAAATTTTTTCTTGAACTTTATTCTTCTATCTTATTTTTCTGGCTTCTAGCAGTTTACTGGATGCAGTCATATGACTACGCACTTGCTTAAATCCGGCATTAAGATTCCTTCAATAGGCCGTAAGTGTTTGGTTTGCATATACTGCTCGAAATAGTGTCGTTTTTGCCTCTTTTACATGTAATATTTTTTCACATTTTTCACTCAGTTGAACTTTCCTCATTTTGCTTAAAGAAAGAAGAAAGTTTTGAAAAGCTTTTAAAGCTAAAATGTTGTTTTTGAAACCAGTTTTTAGGAGGAAGGGCGGGTGACAGGGTAAGCTTTTCATCGTTTGTCCAGAGTTTAAAATAACATTTTCAACTCAGAAGCAACATTAGATAATAATCACTACCTCTTGCATACATTGGCTCTCTCCCAGCATATAAAAATTATATGTAGATAAATAAATAGTTTGGTAGTCAATTTTGTTCAACATGTTTCTGTGCACCCCTTTTGCCACCCCACCCTTATTAATCATGTATTTTCTTTCACAGTTGGTACATTTCAGTTGCGTATTACTGATAAAGATGATCTGATATACAAAACTCTAGATTATGCTCTAGGTTGTGGATATAGACTTATAGGTAAGCTAATATGCTGCTAAATGCCTGCATAGCGGCCATCTGGTAGGGGTCTTGGAAGGAGGGGAAGGGGATGAGGAAGGGAAGGAGAGAGGGCATGCAGGCTTATTCACCGGTACTTGTATTAGCATGTAGCTTCATGAAAATGCAAGAAAGCTTAACATATTTATATCTGTTCAGTTATGAAATACACTGAGTTACTAACATGTACTACATCACTAATTCGAAATCCTCTTTTTCTATTCAAGATACTGCATCTGTTTATAGGAATGAGGCTGACATTGGAAAAGCCCTCAAAAAGCTTTATCCAAAGTATGGACTAACTAGACAAGATCTTTTTATCACTAGTAAACTTGGTAGGGAAAGTATGAACTATCTTGAAATATACAAGTAGAGACTAGTGAAAACTAGTTTAGACTGCGTAGGTGTCTTGAATAAAACAGTTGATAGATATGATAAGCTTGAACACCGTATGAATTGGTTGTTGTTTGAAACTGACATTTCAGACGTTAGCCTTTCGTCAGAGTTGAATGAAAAAGATAGATTGGACATGTCTATATATAGGGAGTGTGGAAGGCAAATAACCAATGAGGGATGATCCCTTCAATCAGTTATACATCGGTGAAACTGCATGCCATTTAGGTGACTGCATAAGGGATCACCTTTATGATATTCGGAAAAACGATCTTTCCAAACCAGTTTCTCATCATTTTAAATCAACCGACCACTCTATTTCTGACTTTGTTGTATTCGGCTTATCTCAAATTAACAGCAGTAACGATATTCGCAAAACTATAGAAATGAGGATAATTCACACCTTGGGCACTCATAATCCTCTTGGCATGAATGAACACTTCTTATTTAATTAGTCCTTTGTTACTTTTGATCCTTTTCTTTGCTTTTGTTTTCCCTCTTACCTATCTCTCATTGGTTATTTGCCTTCTAGACTCCCTATATATATAGTCATGTCCACATCCATCTTTTTCATTCAACTCCAATGAAGGGCTAACGTCCAAAACATCAGTTTCAAACAACCACCAATTCATACGGTGTTCAAGCTTATCATATCTATCAACTATCTTGAAATATATTATATTCATAAATGTCAATTGTTAAACACAAGGCAAACAATATTTTTAACTAGTGTGTACAGTTTTTCATATTTCTGCAATCCCTAGCCAGTCAACTCTATATGTGCCATACTTTACCATCTATATATCAGAGGTTTGCATCAGTCTGAGTTAGTAGTTTTTTAACCACAGGAGTGGATGTACATGGGTCTGTACTGTAAGAACTTCACATACATTTACAGTACAAATTGTCCCGCATTCCTCAAATAGCAAAATTGGGATTAAGATTGAAATCCAACTGTGTTAATCCCCATATCACGCATCCATAGTCCTGAGTCAGGGTAAGTATAGATAATGAGCCATCCACAGTATGCTGATGTGTCTTATATTCAAAATCAAACCACGCTAGTTTTTGTATGTCAGGAAGTCAAGCAGGCATGTATGTACTATGGCCAATGGTACCAGGATTTACCCTTTCGATGTAGATAAAAGACATTACATTTGTCCTCTAAGGTCTGCAAAATACCACCTAAGAATTACTACGGTCCCAAATAATTTGGTTGAGAGATTTCTTGAATTGCCTGATTTGACGCATACCGCCGGAGTGTGCCTAGCTTCAGAAATAACTAGACTATCTAACTAGTTCAAGGCATCCAAGTATACCGCAAGAGTGTGCCTAGATTTAGAATAACAACTACTGGTAGACTATCTAACTAGTACAGGGCATCCAGGCATACTGCTGGAGTGTGCCTAGATTCAGAATAATAACTGGACTATCTAACTGGTATTATCTTACAGATAATCCAGCTTTATTTCTACTTGTGCATATTAATCATTAGGTGTTATACTTGCAGTAAAGACCTGAGTGCATCTGCTCATGATTGCATTTTCCTGGCTGGTTGCTATTTTTCCAACCTGCTTTCAAATTAAGAATTAATTCCTTTGTTTGCATTGCCTGTACCTTTATTTTCACAAAGGACCAGGAAAGAATTCTAAGCTAGAGGAAAGGGTCTCATGTCTATGTTCCATAAAATTTTTTTTTCATTAATAAAGAAAACAATTGCTTGAATTTAGGCCCAAAAAGTCATGGATTTGAGCAAGCCAAAATGACGTGTGCAAAGTCAATAGAAGACCTTGATTGTGGATATTTGGATATGTACTTAATACACTGGCCTGGAGCTCAGAAGCTCAAGAGTGATGATCCAATGAATGCCAAGCTCAGGGCAGAAAGCTGGAAAGCACTAGAAGACTTAAAACAATCAGGTGAATTTCTATCTTATAATTAGAAAGTGACTTTATTTAGAGAGAGTAACACATGACAGCATTTGCTACAATATGGTTTCCCATTCATTTCTCAAATTCATGAATAATTAATGAAGAGAAAACAAAGTAAATCACTATTGTGATGGTGTTTTGGATATGTGATCTTGATTAGCATAAAATTTGGCCAACTTTCACTTTGATTTTCTTCTAGTATTTTCACAGTTTGAGAAGCTTGGATCAAACACTTGAAACCTCTATCCAAACACCTCCAAGTGGATTAAAAGAATTTGGCTGCACCTCAGTTTTTCAACTAACTTCTTAGTTTGAAATTGGATGAAACTCACTTTCCTGTGTTTGATCTATCACATACATGTAAAATCTACTGTAGCATGATTAAGGATGATGCACATACATCACTGGTCACAGTTCACTTAGAGATTATATTGATATCTCTCATGTTAATTGTAACACTGCATACATGTACAGGATATTTTTATATTGTATTAGTTTTTTCTTACCAGGGTAATTGATGTTATGCTTTGATATCACCTTAAGGCCTTGTTAGAGCAATTGGTGTTTCCAATTACACCATAAAACATCTTGAAGAATTATTAAAGTTTGCAGAAGATCCTCCCTCTCTGCTTCAGGTAAAAATGCAATCAAAAGAACTGCCATTGATTGGGATAATTAGATTCACATTATCACTGCTGAAACCATTAATCAGTTAATTGCAGCATCATGCAGGACATAAAATAAAGTGTTAAATTGATAATATTGCCAGACATTGGTTTATTTTCTTGGCTATGAAAGAAAAATAGTAGTGGAAGATAGTGCAGCTGATTGCCGACAGCTTCCTAAAAACTATTGTATGCTTTTTTTTAGGTAGAGTTTCATCCATTACTCTATCAAAGGGACTTATTGGACTTTTGCAAAGATAGGGACATTTGGTTACAAGCATACACCTCACTTGGTCAGGGCAAGGTACTGTTATTTATATGATTTTTGAGTGCACCATGTCTTACAGTCAAAACCCCTCTAGACTCCATTTATGATTTCATTACTCAAATATTAGGTTGAGTGTTTGATCTTTAAAATTAATTCTCTACTCATGTTTTGATTGGAATAGCATACAAATTTCATACTGGCCTTTCTGTGGAGGTTTTCTACCTATTTACAGCAGTTGTTGAAGAATTTAATTAAATTCAAGTGGAGAATTGATTTCGAAGTTTGAATAATCAACTCAATATTTGAATAATGAAATCACTAATGAAGCCAAGAGGGTACACTTGAGCCAAGTTGACTGTAAGTAATAATTAGTTAAAATGGAAATTTATTTCATTACCATGAATAATATAAATACAATGTATAGCATACCAAAAATAGAAATTCAATAATCAGATCCTTAATTAAATCATGTGATAATTATGGCTCTAAGGGGATTCATCATGATTGAGAAAACATTTGTCATTTTTAAGCTTCTTGAAGTACCCATTGTAAAGGAAATTACTGAGAGATATAACAAGTCATCAGCACAAGTCTTGCTGAAATGGGGCTTGCAGCATGGAGTAGGTAAGTGTTAATTTACTGTAAAATGTAAAAATTTGCTAAATGATGTCATAGCTGAATGTATCCTTATGTTCATCAAAATATTATTGTATTGTGAAGTAACAGTGAGCCCCTCCTGAAATTTTCAAGACAAAAAAGTTTGGCATTTGGAATTTTTTTGCATTATAGGGGTCATCCCCAAGTCAACCAATGCTTACCATATAAAAGACAACATACAGATATTTGACTTCACTATTTCGGATGAGGACATGAAGAAGTTGGATGGCATAAACTCTGATACCCATTTTTGCTGGGATGCAAGCCAAGTAGCTTAGTGTGAAATACATTCAAGGTTTGTAACACATTCTTTGTCCAAGATAGCTAGCGTCCATGTGACACAGTTATTAAGAACACAGCAGATTTGTAAAAACATCCTTGATAATATATTTAATTGCTTAGATGTTGCAAAATGCTGCAGCATGACATAATCTGTCACATCAAAATATCACAGGGGTCAAGGTCCAATATTTAGGTTGACCAGGAAAAGTGAATTTTAAGACTAAGAATCCAATAAAGTAATTATGAGGAAAAATAAAGTCTTCATTTTATTACAAAATAACACATTTTACAGTGCATATCCCAAACACCTGTTTTCAGCTGTCAGCTGCAACTTCTAGGCTTATATGTATTTGGTGAATTCAGACAGTTTATAATTGGAAGTACATGAAATATCTTTAGAATTGGTGCTGTAAACATTTTTAAAAACTTTACATTTATTTCAATCTCCCCCCCCCCCCCCAGTGATTGATTCTAATTATGCACAAACTTGTTTCCTACTTACATGATTGACTTTCAGCCAATCATTTTATGGACTGATAAATGTAATTTTTTGATATGTGACAAAATATGGAGAAGTATTTGATTAATTTACAATTAGTTTACATGTGCATAAAAATGCTATATATGACATTAATCACATGCAGTTGATAGCTCTAATTTGCATGCATGACTTAGAAATAATTTTGGGATAACAAATACTTATCAATTTTTATAACAAAATGTATGTTAAATCAAAACTACAGTATTGGTTCTTTTTGTACATTTTCTACATAGCTGATATTTTTTTTTTAGGCAAGAAAGGTCCTGTTTATAAAGCACAAACTCTGCTTGCTACCAATCACATGTGTATTTTTGCAGCAGGTATTCCCAACACGTTCAAGTAGGTTTGGATCAGGTTGACTGTCTCGCCGCATTTCTTCAATGTGTTGTTCAATCAAGTGAATGTCAGCATCTGCCCAATTCAAGTTCTCTGGTTGATCTGACACACTTTTGATAACCTAGAAAAGATGAAATTGCTGAATTGTGATTAAAGGGACATGAGAGATGATATTTTTGTTTTGGAACAAACAAATGGTGCATGTTTCTACATGTTCCACCAGGTGGTATTGACAGTATTCAATCATCTCAGCCTTGGCTGATCACATACTGTTTGTACTTATTTGTACACTAGTCTTTATGTATTTATTATTGACTCATCACATGTGATGTACATTAAATTAAATCCCTATGTGGTGGTCAAAACATTAGAAAGCAAAGTAAATGAAACACGTAATAGAACTTTTTGACCCTAGATTTGTATTCAGTGCAAGATTTTCCTGCTACTAAAAAAATTAAAACATTCAGAACAAGTAGATGGACAAAAACTACCAACCTGTAACAACAGGTGGACTGCAAGGTATAGAGCACTTGACCTAAAAAAATAGAAATTTTATAAGAAAAAATGAATTCACTGCTTGATGAATATAAAATCTGTAATAATGTAAGCTGATAACAAGCTAATAACTATATAGGTACTGTGAGAGTTTTCCTAAACCCTACTAACTTTTCCTCAATTCTCCTGGAGTCTGAAGGAGTGTACATAGCTTCTACTAGTTCATCAACTCTATAAATTAGAAAAAATTATTTAAAAAAGCACACAGAAGCAGTTTGAGCTACAAGTTAGTTGACAATTTATTCAGTCATTTTCCATACTCCTACCAGTACATAGGTGGGAGCCAATCAGAAACATAGAATATACTGACTACTTAACAGTAACAAACTGGGCTCACTTTGGGCTGATGTGTCTTGCTGAGGTCATTATTTCTTTCATGCCCTCCTGAGATTTTATCTTTGATGCATTCTCTACTGTATATGCTACCATCTTTTCAGTCAACTGATGGCATGTCTGTACAAGCAATAAAATTAATTATCATCATGTTCACATGTGAAATAAAATAATTTGTTCATTTATGCATAGATTTGGTATACCAGGTGATCTGAGGAAAGCAAAATAGCCAATCAGAGTGCATTTCGTGGTCAGCGAGAAAAAATCCATCCCATGATAACTTGCAATCGTTTGTTAATTTCGAAAACAAGATGACGCTTGTAAAAATGTTCAAAAGATAGTTCAACTGGACAAACTTCTTCATTGATCAACGTTCTAACAGTTAAGGCGGACTTCAAATCATTCACCACGAATTTCCAAGGACACGGGACACTTTTTAGTGTGCAAGGGCTCTATGGGATGGATTTTTCTTTCTCTACTGCACCCGATGCCAGGCACATTTTAGAGATCACCTGGAAGGTAGAATAGCGCCCCCATTGACTTGTTAGCTCCCTTATGGAAAAATTGATATGTGCCATATATGGAGCAAAATTGGAAATTACAGTATCTGGAACAAAATACGGAATTGACATGGGTGTTGTATGGAAATTGTATGGAAATTGTATGGCCAGGTTAAACCCGTATTAAAAGGTTGTCCAGAGCTGACGTGTTATTATTTCATACCTAACATGGTTTTCTTTGTTATTCACAGAGCTTTATATTGCATAAAGCCCTATGAATTCGTTAATGAGGGCAATATCTAGATAGATACTGCCCTTGAATCGAGTGCAATATCCAGATATTGCACTTGAATTTGTAATGAGGAATTCATTCCCCATTACAAACTCAACGTATCCGAGGCAGGATTGCGAAGCACTTCCCAGCAAAAGACCACTTATTTAGCAGTCTATTGGTGAGACCTGGGCTTTTTTGTCAAACCCTGCCCTCCCAGTTCGAAAGTTTGCAAGCCCAAGAGTCATCAGGTGATCTCTCTGCATCCCCTCTTCCGTGTGGGATGAGTCAAAGCATTCACTCTGACATAATTATCATCTACGCATGCTCTTATAGTTGAAAAAGACAATTAATGAATGAATAAGTAAGTAATATCGCACTGTTTTCCCTCGAGAATTGTGGTGTTGTGAAAACCTTCTCAAGTATGAAATAAGACAGTTAATTACCTCGAATGTTGGCAATAAGCCTATAAAGCCCTCGGGCTTTATATGGCTTACTGCCTTTGTTCTCGGTAATCAACTCTTACTTAAACTGCTGGGAGGTCCATATTGAGAAAATATTTGCCCGAGGTTTTGAAAATGGACCAAGGCCACAGGCCAAGGTCTGTTTTCAAAAACGAGGGCAAATATTTTCTCAATACAGATTGACTAAACTGTTTAATAGCGTTTTTATTTTTCCCAGTTCAGAATCCCTTCTAAATCTATGTAACTGTGAGCGGTCTGGATGAGCCAGTCCGTACTGAGAAAAAACTGGACCAGCTAACAACCAATCAGCATGCGTGATTCACTAGGATTCCAGACCAGAAAAAAATAAAGTTGGTTATTGGTTGGCTCTTTAATGGTAATTTGTTGGCAGTTTACCAGTAGTCTGTCAGCTTTTTAACAGTTAAATTCATTCTGGATCACATGCCACCCATACTTCCCCTGATTTCATGATTGTGTACATTATATATGATTGTAGATTCCAATACAATGGAAATTTCTCTTCACCTTGAGAAGCTCCACACAGTGACCCACAAGACTCCTATAATTTAATGACAATATTTTTGTTTAACAAAAAATAAATAAAAATAGAGCAGCTTACTACTTAAAGTAAGAAATAGAGCCTTTAGGGGATAGAGGGGAACAGAATCATCCACAACAGAAATTTGAACAAAATTTGCTCTGCTAAGAAAGTTAACTATCACTTTGTCTGGTTTCCAAATATAAGATGTGCTGATGTTTAATACACAATATTTACTGTATTTGGTGGCTGTTACTGATTTACTGTAGTCTAGAAAACACATTTAGTATCGATTTCTTTTGTGTTGCTACTGTTTTTTCCTACAACCCTGGTCCTTAGCATTTAAAAACTAGATTGCTTTGATGTGACATCATTATGAAATAGGGCAATAGAAATTTTTAGCTTGGGCATAATGTTCTCCCATTTCAGATCATGTCATTCCCTTGGGTATTGTTTCTTTGTTTCTCAGTAGTGCTTTAGAAGACACACTAATATGGATAAGCCTCAAACAAAGGATCTTATTCCCAAGGGATTGACACGTGGTCTGAAATGGGAAAACATTACGCCCAAGCTAAAAAGGTCTATTATGGGTCTTTCTTCTCTATACCACTGGAATCCAAGATAGTTATAATATGTTGACTTACTCTGCATCTCCTTGCCAATCTGGATCAAGAAAAATTCCAGACTGTAAAAAAAATAGTAACAGTTAGTGAAAAAGTTAGAAAATGTGTCATTGTCAAGAACTGTAAAAAACAGGAAAGAGTCATTAATATTTCTCGGCATATTATGTTTACTGAGATCCAGAGACTGTTCATTATTCATTTGAGGAGGAGGGGATTATGGGCATAAAATTAATGAATTTCATATTTTTTAGACAGTCCACAATTAATGTACCTGTATGGACAGCCCTACCCCCCTCTATACTAAGGACAGACATCTATATTGTTTTTGGCAAAAATTGTCAGGATATTTGAAGGTGATTTTAGAGACCACCCCCTAAATCCACCTTCACTAGAATCTGATTACTCTTTACTGGAGGGGTACATGCATATGGCTGGTCTTTTGCACATACTAACCAGATCTTCTTCATTGGAAAGACATCTTCCAAATTCTGTATTTATGTTAAAATTAGCACCAATCAGCTCCACCTGCTTTTTGCTGATGATGTAATATAATATTCATTTAAGATTAGCATGTGATAAAAAAAAACAGGGTCAACTGTAAATGAGATGACACCATAGCTAGTCTGAGCCTAATTTGGCAGTCAGAGGAATTAATCTTGATAGCTAAGAAAGAGTTGAAAGTAATTGAAATATTCCAGTGGCAGATTCACTGCAATTCTCATTATTCTGCAAACTTGGACATTTCAATGGCTTGTTGTGAAATTGGGTTTTCACTGCCATCAATCAAAAATAATCAGTCAGTAGCTTTTATATTTTTGATTGGTGGCAGTGAAAAACCAAATTCAAACAGGCAGCTCACAACTACCAAGTTCACAGAACATTGAGAATCACAATAAGGCGACAAGAAAGTATACTTCTGAAATCCTATTATGTGCCCCTTTTAATTGCAAACACTACAAATACTATGGGTACACCCTCCCCTAGAAAAAATAAAAGTCATGATCTATTAACATGTAGTGGCTGTTAAGGAGGTATGCATCAGGCATTGTTGAGAATGGAAGGCAAGAATGCAATATGTAACTAAGTATAGAGCAGATTTCGTATTCGAGTGGGAAACTACAGCAAATTCGTATGCTTTACCGTAGCTGTGAGTACGCACTGTGATTGGATGATTCACAAGACAACAAAAAGCCATTCAGTGTTAATGCATACCGCACTGTACGCTCATCAACGCCTTGTTAAGCGTACAAAACTTACTCTACGTTGGCATCCAACAACGTTACCCTGTAATTATTTTGAGTGGCGTCGTTAGGTACTTAGAGTGGTTTTCATTAACCCGTGAAACAAAGTGTGCTAATTAAAGTGTAATAGTCAGATAGACACAATGAAAAACAAAAGAACCGAAGTGTAATAAAGCGTAATACGCTAAAGTGTATTTCACGGGTTAATGAAAACCACTCTATCTTACAAAGTTACTATAAATACTCACTTAGAAACTCTCTTGGGATATCCTGCTTCGCTTCGTTGAGCTGTGAAATCAAACTTCCCGCATTTGTGTTTACAAATGAACATGAGTGCTACAAACGAAGCCATAAATATGACTGCCAGTAAGGCTATAGCTGTAACTATTACCAGAGCCATCGTTGTAGTGTTTCAGCGTGTTGTTATTCGGAGTACCGGCGAGAACGACGAAGAAATGGCAAGAGATACGCGGGATGTTACCAAATCCACAGGCAACCCAATCTGTTTACTAGTGTTTCGGATGTATACTAACTGGAACGAGCAAAGTAACGAACAGTAAATACACGAATGAATAAAAGAAACAGAAAAAAAAGGAATAAATTCTATCAGTATAAAAATACTAGAAATCCTGCACTACTGAATTGGCTACGTTACTTAAAAATATTCTGTCAACACATACGATACCGATAAGGACTTTCAGGAGCAATTAGCGAGGGAAAGGGGAGTGGAGGGGAGGGCGTGCAAATAAGAGGAGGTTCATGATTTTTTGGGTGATCTTAAAAGGGGAGGGGTATCTAAAATTTTGCAAGAGTTTTGAATTGGGGAGCTCATTTTTTGGTATCCATCGAGGGCAGGGCCTCATTTATTTTCTTGTTTCACGATTTTATAGAATTTGGGTTATCCCTTCATGTAGGAACAATGTATTTCGATTCAAATTTTTCCGTTATCTTCCATTAGAGATTTCTTATTTACTGGCTTTGGCACTAAAAGTACCATTGGTTAGAGTGATGGCACTTAACCCGTGAATTAGTTCTTAGTCTAATAAAGGTCTTTTGTGTGTATATAGCTAATTCACTTAACATTGTCGCTTGAAAAAACCCCTAAAGCCTAAAAAAGCTTTGAGAGCAAAAATTTTTTTTTTACCGTGACATTACTACAATAAGAAACTCACTGTATGCTTGCAAATTCTAAAACTTGGTCACATATTCCTTAATTTCTTAGCCTACAGCGAAGTTTGTTAGTAAACTAGACGCTCTAAGAGCGTGAACTGGGCTCCCTGTGGTTTGACGTCACACTATTCTGTTCTAGACGTGACTTTTGTCACTTACATGTAATCTGAGCGGCTCGTGTACATCGGGTGATTGGGAATTTACGTTTTATCTTGGCGTCGCTATTTTGGTATCCAAAAACTACTGTTGTCCTTTAA
>WUAP02175557.1:0-23296 GCA_015163945.2 Stichodactyla helianthus | reverse complement strand
TATAATTACATATATACTCATACGCTCACAGATATGCGTATACCGAAATATAATTATTTGGATCTAGCTGATGTACGCATTAAGTGCAAACCTCCAAATAAAAATCTGTCTGTCTGTCTGTCTGTCTGTCCGCCTGTCTGTCTGTATGTCTGTTCGTCCGTCCGTCCGTCCGGGAGGGGGTGTCAGGCATGTATTGGGGAGGTCAGAGTGACAGTGTGTTAGAGAGGAAAGGGCAGAAGAGGGATGATTTGTTGAAGTAGACGATAAGAGTCCCCCTGGTGGGAATTTCCGGCTACACTCCTCATATGCACTAACTTTAAGGGGGTAAAATAGATGATAAAATTGTCAATGAATCAAATGACAGCAGTTCTGACATACATAAAAGACACTGGACTAGGATTACAATGCATGATTTACATGCTGGCTTTAAATAGCTTTGAAAATGTGGCGGGAATACATTCACGTTGCTGTTCACGTTACGGACTGCGCATTCTCAATAATGATCATGTTTTGGGTTGTTTCTGCAGGGTTTTGTCTAACTACATGGTATGGCGTCTCGTCAAGGACGTTGTACCACTTCTATCCAAGGACTTTCGTGAAAAACATCTTGAATTTAAGAAGAAACTTCTCGGTGTTCGTCATGACAAGCCACGAGAGAAGAAGTGTTTTGGGTATACCAATAACCTTTTGGGTCCTTTAATGGGAGCTTTGTTTATCAAGAATGCCTTTAGTCCAGAAAGTAAACACAAGGTGTGTTTAGTGATTGCTATCTTCCCATTTTCTCCCCTAATTTTCCTCCTTTCTTTCTCAATTTATTAGATTTTTTTTTGGTTATGTACATTGATTGCTATACATTCATTAATCTATCCTGCCAGCTATTTATCCATCCATCCATCCATCCATCCACCTACCAACCCATCCACCCATCCACCTATTTGTATCCCTCCAACCATCCAACATCCACTCATCCATCCTTCTATTCATCCATCCATCCATCCATCCATCTATCCATCCATCCATCCCCATCCATCCATCCATCCAGCCAGCCAGCCAGCCAGCCAGCCCTATATCCCCTCCCTATCTATTTGCATATTCCATTTCATGTCATTGTTATTCAGGTGGAGTCGATGATGGAGGGAATCATAAAGGCTTTTAAGAATAACATCGAGAATGTAGATTGGGTTGACAAACAAACAGTAGCTGCTGTAGAGGAAAAGGTGAGATCCGACAATTCACACACATTGCGCAGTAGAGTGGTTTACATTAACCCGTGAAACAAATTGTACTAATTAATAGTCAAATAGACACAAAAGAAAACAATAAAATTAGAATGTGATAAAGTGTAATACACTAAAGTGTATTTCACAGGTTAATGAAAACCACTCTACTGGTGTGCGCTCAGTAATACGCGCAAAAAAAAGGAGTCGTGCAACATCGGCGGGCAACATTGTGTTTCAAGTTGCAGAGCAGATGTTGCTAGTATTAACGCCATTTTAGGCAATTGCTACACATTTTTTAAATTCTTAAATTTAAAAAAATCAAATATGAGACTCATTTCGAATATTTCGGAAAGGCGTTGAAGTAACATAAAATCGACTCACATAAACCATTTGGGTTTCCTGTGTTACTGTCGATTCATACGATACTCCCGTGCATATGTATGCTTTCGCACCTTGAAACGTACGAGTTACGAGTGCATAAACAGCATTGCCCTCTCTCGGTGAAGTCCGCGGTTTATCTAGGTCTTTAGTTTCATTTTCACCGGTAAAAACGGAGAAGGAGAATACTTCGGAGAATACAAAGGTTGTCTTCACAACTGTCGAGTTCTTCCTGACAGCTTTTTCAGCTTCTCAACGGTTAGTCTGATGGATTTTTACTGTAAATATGTAACGTAAGCTGTAATAAAGAAACATAGGTTTGGGGGCAACACAAAGCCCTGGAAATGTGCGCCATAATTCTGCTCCAGTTCGTCGAGAGTTGATGGTTTAAAGACATTTACGATAACGTTAAGGCTTCATGTTGAAGCAAAAACCTCGAGTCATTGATTTTGTCGTTGTTTGACTGACGTATCTTCGATCAATTAGGCTGATGAAGCTGTGTACAAAGTTGGTTATCCTGAGTACTTGTGGGATGACAAGAAGTTTAACGAAAGATATGACGAGGTAAATAAATAACATAGGGACACTCCATAACTTTTAGTCCTTCGGCAATTTTATACCACCAGTAAGTGTTTATTATTATTCATACTCCATGGGGGTCATACGTAGGAGCCAGGGGAGTCACAACTAGGAGCCAGGGGGCCCATACCTGAAAGCCAGGGAGATAATACCTAGGAGCCAGGGGAAGCGGAGTCGGATGGAAGAAGAGTAGGGGTATTGAAAAAATATAAAAGAGGTTTTTTAACTAAACGTAGAACATTACTAGCTGATACAAAAGTTAACTGCAATTTGATTCTTCAACTATATATTTTTTTTGTGTGACTATTTTAGTTGAACATAACAGAAGGGTCATGGTTCAATAACGTCTTGGAAACTGATAAGTTCGCTTCGCTGCAGACATATCAAAAGTTGAACACAGTTTGTGACAAGCATCAGTAAGTTTATTGTGAGATATCAATTGAACGAACGAGATAATGGATGGATGAAAGAATGGATGAATGAATAGATTGATGGATCGATGGATGGATGGACGGACGGACGGACGGATGGATGGATGGGTGTTTGAATGGATTTCCGAATTTTTGGATGCTTAGATGAATGGAGGGAGGGAGGGATGAATAAGTTGAGATGGATGACTGAATAGGAAAATGGATGGATGGATGGTTATATAGAAGGATAGATGGATGAATGGATGGATAACCGAATGATGGGATAACTAAACGAATGGATTAGTGAAAGGATTAAGCGAATCAAGTGACCTACTGGTTGCATGTTTGATCAACAGTTTGCTTGACTAACGTTTGTAAACTTCGTACAGGTGGATCACAGTGCCGCATCTTGTCAATGCCTTCTATGTTATAACCAAGAACGAAATAGGTAAGTCTGTACTAACACAATGCGAAGCAAAGCACAGTGCATTTCTTCCCTTACTTGTTTTCGTTTTATATCCCTTTTTTCCTTTGGAATGCTTAATTAATTATGACGGGGAGGGACGGGGGGGGGGGGTCGGCAAAATTGATGGACATGACTAACAAACATAGCATAACACCCATCTCTGTATTTGTCCCTGTATTGAACCCCCACAATCGCCATAATAATGACCACCGTCTTAATGATCGCTCATTTAATTTTTCTTTCCCTAGTCGTTCCGGCTGGAATTCTGCAGCCGCCTTTTTTCTACCCAGAGGAAATTCCAAGGTGAGGAAAGATAGAACACAAGTTTTTCACGGCAGACATGTTTGTGGACAAGAACAATGGAATACTTTTGAATGTGACAAAAGATTTCATTTCCCTTGAGATAGATGCACTATTATTTTGACCTTAAAGATGGCTGCCGTTAAAAACCTCTATATCGAGTGCCTGAATGGGGGTGCAAGTTTTAGTTGATTCCTTGTGTCAGTCATACATAGATTTTATATGCATTTGTATAAGTTATTGAATCCTACGAATTGACCCTTTTCGAGTTCGCAAAATACCGCTATGTTTCTTGATTACAGACTCATCTACTCGGGGTTAGCCTCATTTCAGTGTCAAAATATTCTCAATACCAACAGTAAAGTAAAGAATGCATAACTTCAACAATACAAACACTTTGAAATCCCACGGACCTTCACTGTGGCATGTTGAATATTCTACATAAAAAACGAGGCTAACCCTGAGCAACAGAGAACTCGAAACAGGAGTATTCATATAGTTCCACTGCTTCGTAGTTACTGTTGCTACGTCCGACAAGCTAAAAAAACTTATCGGGTTACGGCATTAAAACAAATGTTGGCTGCTAAAACCTACATAGGGGTGGGTGATTGTTATTCATACTAAGAATAGATTTGAAGAACCGGCTATAAAAAGTACAAGGCTCCTTGAAATCGAGAGGTTCGTAAAAACTGTGACTGCCTGATTGGTGGATTGTCTAATATCGGGATTTATGAATTAGTACCCATTCCGTTACACAAAGTCTTCACATACACTCAACATGTTTTTCTATTGGCTTAGATCACTGAGTTATGGAGCAATTGGTCACGTGCTTGGCCATGAACTTACTCACGGATTCGACACAACAGGTAATAAATTTTTTTGCATCCAGGATGTCTTCACGATTCTCCACGTATAGCTGAGCTTTTAAATTGTGACGTATTTCCGTTTGTTCTCCCCAGTTTATCCTTCAACTGCAACATTTAGCATTCTGTAAAGAAATTCCTGCTATGAAGAAAAAAGCGTGAAGCATCTCCATACATTCCTTTTTCGTTTTGAATCCGAAATTCGCTTTTCACACTTAAAAGATCTATAACGCATTTCTCTTTGGAATATTTTTCGTATGATTGTGAAACGTCACGGTATGCGGCACTGCCATGGTAAAACATTGGCCACTCACAGAGCGCGAGATCATACTTTGACACGTCGCCATTACTGTCATGGCCGGCATGTCTGTACCGTTACGTTTTCCCTGTCATACGAAAACCGCTCTCGAAAATTCCCTACTCGTCTCTTTGCAGGACGTAAGTTTGATAAAGACGGCGAGGAAATCGATTTTCAGCACAGCCGTGAACACGGATTGAAAACCTGGAGTAAATCGTCTATCAAGATGTTTGAAAAAAGAGCCAAGTGCCTGGTTGATCAGTTTTCAAAGTTCAAAGTCCTGGGAAAATTTCACGTAAGGAGTCGATATTATTGTTTCACTTCAGTAAAAGAATTTTCATTCTTCAATTCAAGTATTCAACAGTATTCAATAGTATTCAAGACTTTTTTTATTAATTAAATCAATTTGAACGACTTTTATCTCTTTTTGTGTAGATCGATGGATTTAAAACTCTGGGAGAAAACATCGCAGATGGTGGTGGAGTAAAACTTGCTTACCATGTAAGAAGACGCATTAGCCGAACACTTGTTTTTTATTCTCACTTTGCATAAATACGGTAGCTTGTTATCCTTCACTGCACGTGAGAACTATGGTGTTCATGCTAAGTGCCCTTCAAACTTGAGGCAAATGAGCCAAAACAAAATGCTTTATGTGTCGTAAGAAAGCAGCGTAATCTACATGCTTATGATTCTTTGATTGATATTGCAAGGTTTGATATACCCACGCAGGATAACGTTTGCGTAGAAATTTGACCACGTGCAACGGAACGCGCGAGAGATTCACGCGATAGAGAGGTACAAGACTAGAATAAAAAAAATGTCTGCGCATACTCAGTCTGTATTTTAATTAAACATTATTTTTCATACTGAAGCTCTCTTCAATTCTTGGAAACATTAAAAAATGCATGCATGCGCAGACGTTTTCCCGTAGTGTCCTCGAGATAACGTTTACGCGCAGGTGAAATTACTGACGAATGCGAAAACACCAAGCTGGTGCGCACAAGATGATTCTGACACCCACAACCCAAAACCTGTTCATGCTGTATTACAGGTAGACTTTAATAAATTTATTTTTTAATCCTTTTCTTTAATCAAGGCTTACAGAGATTTTCTGGAAAAACACAGTGACGAAGAAATCCTTCCCATTCTTGACATGCCACACGAAAAACTCTTCTTCTTGGGATATGCGCAGGTGAATGTTGGACTATTTTCAGCCCAGAAACTTCTTCCCCTTTGGTCGCTTAGAATACAGGGTCAATCATGCTAATCCATAAGACTATCTCGATGGTTTATTTTATACTCACTGAGTCTGATACCAAATAAAATAGATATAGCACTACTACAAAATGGTATGTTTCGCTCAATATTCCATCTGTAATGGCACTGTTGCTACACTTTACTATCAGAGGGCGAAAAAACACTACTTAAGGTGGCTCCATATAGTTTTTGGACGCGCGCGTGCGAGGTTGTGCACGAGCATGCGCAGAACCGGAACTTGAAGAATTTTTATTTTGATGATGTCACGAAAATATCGTTCGCACGCGTTATCTTTTTCTGAAATAACTCAAAAACTAAACGGCAAAATGTCTTCAAAATTCTATATATTTTTTATCACATAAAGGTTAAACAATTGTCAAAATATTAAGAAATTCGGTACTGTGGATTTTTTTATTCGGCAAATTCAAGATTTCGCATTATTTGAAACTCTGTGGTACCGCATGTTTTAGCATTGTGTCAAATGAAAGGTAAGATAACGGACTTTCATTATGAAAGGTTTTAAAAAATTCACCGTGGAAAACGAGTTTTTAATTTTTTAGTGAAAAGAATGGCCTTCATCATAGCTGACGTAGTGTTACCATGGTAACCTTATATGTGATCAGCTTCATAAAAATTGAATCCTAAACTCATGAACTTTGATATGGTTGGTCTGTTGGCTATCAATGTGTGAGCCTGCATTAGCCATAGATTACTAATGTTCTATTGACTGGAACTACCGAAAACTCTACGGAGCCACCTTGAACGTTTTCATACATTTCTTTTAAATTCACAGAAAGAGTGCGTGCGCACGACAGATGCAGCCGAGTTCTTAGCTGTGATGGAGGATGTTCACCCACTTTCAAAATACAGGTAAATAAGACCCACATTCAAAGCTGTAAAAAAGGGGGGTTATTTTAAGCATTGATTCTAGGTTTTGAACATTTCCGATACCTATTCTCTTAGGCCCAGGTCAAACGTCGAATTTCACATGAACCGAACCTTATGACATCAAAGAATACCGCCTTATTATCCATTGTTTTCAATGAGTTCGGCTCATGTGAAGTTCGACGTTTAATCTAGGCCTTACATACAGCTTTCTGAAAGAGACGTTCGTTTAGAATATTTCGCTTAATTCGCATTCGCAAAGCCCACGTTCCTTTTGTTCTGCTCAAAGAAGCGAAGGGCCTGGGCAAATCCAACTACCACTGGTCTTTTTGATTGGCTACTTAGACCGGAACCAGAAAAAACTGGTGTAGACCCTTGGATTTGTCTAGATCCTTTCGATGCTTGGCGGACACCACAAGGTACGCGGGCTCAGAAACGAGAATGGCGCGCAAATGTTCTCTTTGGTCACGTGAATATCATACCCTTGGTCGAAAGTACCAAAAGAAGTACGAGGAGGATTTCTTCGCATTTCAATATACTAGATTTCTAGAATTTTCAAAGTTTTTGTATATGTTAAAATTGTGTTTTTGTTTCGATTTTCAGAGTCATTGGCACACTGTCTAACATGGAGGAATTCTCCAAAGTCTACAAGTGCAAAAAAGGTGACAAAATGAACCCCGAAAAGAAGTGCGAAGTCTGGTAGAGATCAGGTACTGCGCACGTGCAAGACTGCAAGCCAGTAAGGTTATTATTCTAATATATCACTTGGTTTTAACGAGGCGCAGTCTTCCTGATAACAAGAAATACCACAAAATGAAATTTCTGTATTAATTGATGTATTGATGGTCGTTGACCTCAAACTTTCTTTTGCAACGAACTCGTCCTTCTGGATTCGTACATTTTAAAGAGGCCTCTACAATGTTGAAGAAACTCATGAAATGCCTTCGTGGAAAAAATTTAAGAAATGAACTTGTGCGAATGTGGATTGTTCATGCAAAGAGAGAGCTACTCTACCCGATTCTTGAGACTGTAAATAACTCCAAACTAAAGACCGATCGAAGTGGTTTCATTTGATTCCTAATCGGCGATTACAAGTCCGAGTACAAGTATGTTGTGCTTGAATCACTCATAAGAAATCATACGCTAACTTCATCGACAAAATAAAATATAATTTTTGTTCAAAGAAAGGGTTCAATGATGACATATAAAAGATTAAAATGGAATACGTGACTATCAAATGGCTTCCGGGTTCAAGCGCTGCATCTGATTGGATGGTCTGCGTTTTCTCCCTTTCTGACTGGCTCATTGAGGAAGCCATTTGAGAGCCACCGTGCCGACTGTTTACCGCCGAAAATCAAATTTGAATCTAAAAAAATACACAGAATATTAAATAAATAAACAAATAACAAAACAATAAATTATGAATAATAAATTTAAAACGATGATTTAATAAAAGAATGATGATTTCACATTAATAAGCAATTCAAAGATTTTTAAACTTTAAAGAAAATAAAGATTGTTTTTGTCAATAAATCTTATAATAAAGAGAAAGTCGATAGCGATGCGATTTCAGTTCCTCTCCATTCGCATTGCTTGAGAGTACTGAAATATGTTTTCGGAGCGTCCCTCGTGTTCTCGGCTGACTTTAAATAGAAGATTTGATCTTGAGTTATTTCCAGCTGAGCGGAAAAATTTTTTTCCAAACCAATCGTAGTTCGTTGTGATTTTCCATAGGCGGCCCTTTGTCCAAGCACTTTTAATAATCTAATACAATTTGGGTCCGGAAAGTCTTAATCAGAGTGATGTTTCATCTGTAAGTTATCATCAAAACCAGGTCGCAAATTTTGATCAACAATGCTTTGCACGATTAGTTGTTCGCTCAGCTGGATTGATTTGTCCACTAACATGACAGCTGTCACCACTCTATTTTGCCATGCGTCAACAAAAACAGCACAGATTACACGACAAACAACTCAATATAACTAAAATTGAATATAAGCATTGGTCACCATTGTTTTTTAGTTAAAGGGAGAATCCATGATTATTTATATGGGGTCTTTTAGTAAGGGATGGTGGGGCAGTTGATGTTTTCATATTCTCTGAATGATAGCTCAACTCGGTTTTAGGCTTAAATCATTAAATCAACGAATCATCGTCCATGTATTCCAAGTTAGAATATATATGACCTTGGTACTTGGTCATGTCCAGATCTAGGTAATGCTAGAAGAGAAACGATGTAGAAATTTAAAACCTGATGATTCCATGGTTCATGTTGGGAGAGAGGATTTCCCAGGGTGGGTCATGGTAAGGGTTTAAAGATTTTCCCGACCAGGATAGGGGAGGGAAAGTGGCTGAATAATTTTTCAGGGTGGGGAATTTGAGTGTAAGGAATTTTCTATGCTGGGAAGGAGAGGGGAGGGGAGGGGAGGTTAGTGGGCCTTCTACTCATTCCTAAAAAATACGGGAGAGAAACTAAACGTGAAACACAGTGCTTACATTTGTTTCAACCATTTTGGTCAATTGCTTGTGCAACTCGTCAAACGTTGGCCTCAAATCAGGATCTTTCTTCCAGCATAATACCATAACCTCGTAACTATAACAGCAGAAAAATGACGTTACTATGGAAACGTGTAAATCTATAAAGTAACCATAAAAACATGTTTAAATCTGGAGTAACCTATCACACGTTACGTGTAAAACCGAGGGCATGGTGACACCTGACTCCAAGGTAACCATGACAACGTCCATTAAGGTAACTATGCCAACGATTTAATACAAGATAGATATGCCATGACAATGTCTGAATAAATAAACAGAGGTTTTGCACATCAGGTGACGGCAGCCATGTTAGATGGCAGAACAATGGAAACCCTTTCCCCTAAGGGATTAAACTCTTTCTCATGTAAAACGATTTTATTTTTTCTGACCTCCAACATGGCTGCCGTCACGTGATCGTACAAAATCTCTCAATCATTTTATTTCATACTCACATTTCGTCAGAAACGTGTTCTGGTTTGGGCATGATGTACGTGTCATGTTTGATTCTGTAGACAATGTCCCATTCACCTAAGCCAGGGTAAGGATCACCGCCTGCGATCAAAAGTAATGCCGTATTTAATCAATAATTACGGGAAAAAGTATCTAAAACAATGGAAAATAACTCAGGGATATATTTGTCATAAATTAGCAGCGGGGAGGGGATGGTGAAAATATAAATCTCCACACCCCTTATACTCTGGTAATTTATGACAAGTCCCTAACATTTCAAACATTCGATTCTCACCAATTGTGAAAATTTCATATAATGTTATGCCATAGGACCATCTATAAAATAGATAAAAATTAGCCCTTAAGTAAATAAAATTTTAAACTTGTACTGAAAATCTTAAAATTTATTCATCTTTTGCTTGTTTTCGAAAGTTGGGAATATCTGTAACTATCGATACCATCTTGGTTTGCAAGTATGGTAACTAACGGCATCTCAAAAATGTTTGACGTCACTTCCTTCAACTTAAAAAGATTTGACTTCTCTGCTGCCATTTTAGAAACCTTAACAATATTCTGATTTTGTAGGTAAGTTGTCTGTAAAATGGGTGTTTTTCAATGCCACAAATATTTCAGCGATAATAGAGCACACGAAGAGTTTTGCTTACACGTCGCTCTGTGAGGTAATATTGATATCGCTGGAAAACACCTCCGGTGCAGTCCATTTGATAGGCAGACGACCCTGAAAGAACGCAAGACCAGACGAATTATTTTGAAAAATCCAAAAAAATTTCTTAACTCGCATTTCCGAAATTCAGGGGGGGACTTGAAACGAACTCTTGCCGCACAGAATTGTGGGGCTGGATTTAGGGACAAGATCAAAAGTGACGCCATCATACATCGGATTATGGGATCTATTTTGGAGACGACATAGAGCTCGTGTCCAGTCTTTCTTTGAACTTTGGAAAGGAGAACTCTCTTTGGTTGATTATCGTAACAGATTGGACTTTTGAACCCTAGTAAAATATACTTTTTCATACATCTGGATCGGTGCGATTATATTTCCCAATCAATTTAAAGTACGTCATATTTAAAGGAAACAAGCTGTGGAGTTTCTTACTTTTCGGTTTCCCATGTAACCATAGTCATCCTTCATGACCTTTGCCAGGCCAAAATCTGTGATTTTACACGTTAGGTTTTCCCCAACCAATACGTTACGGGCAGCGAGATCTCGATGAATCACCTATAAACGTATTAAACGCAATAAATGTATGCTAATAACGTATAGATTAGCTATCTAGTTTTCTCTCGTGAACCTAGTTTCGGTTGGAATTTTAGTGCGAACAGTTAATCAGATGAATGGCGATATTCAACTACCAGAATGCTTCACGAGCTTTCTCATTATTACTGTATCACGAGAAGAGTAGTAAGGGTAGATAGTGCGTAAAGGATTCTGGTAGTTGAAGTATGTGATGCTATCATGCAAATGGGCGTTTTGCTCTCTTTAGCAAAGATTTTAAAGAAACTCAATAAAACATTAGCACAAAGCATAACATACCATCTTTGAAGTTTCTATGCCATATTTATAATTCATTTTTATTATTATTATTGGTATTTATCATCGACTACTGATTTCAAATAGATCCGATCATTGCGCGTGCGCAGTTCTTTCGTTTCTTCAAACCTTTTTCTCGGCCAGAAAAGACATCCCACACGCTATCTGTGTGGCGAACGAGAAGAGTTCATAAGGCGAGACCTCCTTTTGATTTGGTAGCTCTTCGCAGTGGTAATAGAACTTGTCTTTGATGCCACGACTCTCGCGTAAATATCCAAGTAGGTCACCATAAGGAACGTACTCTATCACCATCATTACCATGTCTAAAAAGTATTAATGATTATTATAAACCATTAGAAAATAATAGTCAATTATCAGCAGTTATTAGATGATGCTAACCAAGCAGACGACCATCACTGCGTTTCTAAAAAGTATGATGATCCAAGCCAATCCAGGATCCATAATTGACTCACTCAAGAGGCAATAATCATTAGTGCATTTGGTTGCAGTTAGTAACCAAACACATAAATACAATCTGTGATCATCATTATCATTATCATGACAAACATGTGATGACGATGATAATGATGATAATGATGTAGATGGACGAGGGATGATTATGACCTCGTCCACACTAATGCGTTTTCGAAAGGTTCCGTTTTCGTCTCACCGAAAACGCATCGAGACTTCGCAGCGTTTTCGCCCGTCCACACTAAAACGATCAAAAACGCAGATACTATGGGAATAACACAATATCATTGTCTATGCATGCCAAATACAGACATTTCTGTCATTATCCTCCTCCGTTTTCGCCTGTCCACTCTAATACAATAGACCTCCGTTATCAAATGTCTCCACGTTTTCAGGCGTATGCGTTTTTTCGATCGTTTTAGTGTGGACGCAAGACCAAAACGCATCGAAAAGAATGCGTTTTCATACGGACTGATACGAGTGTGAACTTCTTTTCCCTGATAAAACAAAAAATTCAAACTTCATGTCTCACAAGCGTAAAAGATATGGTCAGTAGTAGACATATCTCAAGCAAAGCGACATCATCATTACAAAGATTACTTACACCAATGTTATCATTGTCATCACCATCCATCAACATCAATCATCATCATCATCAACATCATATCATCATCATCACAGTCCTTGTCGTCATCATTATCCATCAGCCGCAGCAGCAGCAGCATCGCCCAACAGTATATCCCCGTCCACACAAAAGAGTATTAGTGAAATTGTAAGGTTATCATTATCTTACCATCGGTAGTGATACAGCCCAAGAAGTTAACGATATTATTGTGTTTCTTCCCAGTCAAGCGTTTGTTTACTGCTATTTCTTGTTTCAGCATTTCATTCTGAACGCCAGACGAGGCATCTAAATGATAAGATGATAACATCCAATAGCACGTAGTTCATAAGAGTTATGTTGTAAACTAGCAAGATGTCAATCAAGATTAATTCAAATCAGGTGATGGTGGGACGGTGAAGATGGTGATCATTGGCGGATCCAGGATTTTACAAAGGGGGGTTCCGTTTCTTAAACTTCCCAACTAAATAAATAAATAAATAAATAAATAAATAAATAAATAAATAAATAAATAAATAAATAGGAATTTGCAGTAGCTTCCACAGAGTGGCTCTTCTTCCACTGATTTCCAAATGGAATTTTAGAAGTTGATTTTTACGGAGGGAGGAAAACCGGAGAACCCGGAGAAAAACCCTCGAAGCACAGGAGAGAACCAACAAACAACTCTACTCACATACGACACCGAGCACAGTGTGGCTCGAACCCGGGTCGCATTGGTGAGAGGCGAGCGCTCTCACCGCTACGCCACCCGTGCTTCCCAAACTTCAAACTTCAAACTAGTCTTTGTTTGACGATATTTCTATTATCTAAAAAAAATCAAACCCTCAAGGGGGGTTCCATGGAACCCTTGGAACCCCCTCTGGATCCGCCACTGGTGATTATAGTAATGAAGGCAGAGGTAGAGATGGTCGTAAGGAATCCATACATTTACCTTTCGGTTTCTTCACAGCCACTATTTGCTCCATGGAACTACGACTGCTGTATTTGTTTTCATTTTTGTTCAGAGCAACTGCTTTCCACACCTCTCCAAACATTCCTTTCCCGATCATCTTCTGCAAGTGCAGGCTTCCCTTGGGTAGTTCCCATATATCACAAGAATCGGAGGAGATGGCACGTAGCTCACTGCAGGAAATTACTAAAGTAATTAGAAGCATCCGGAAAGACGAACAAGAAAAGAGGGTGGAATTAAACTTGAGCAAGATGCTAGTATTGGCTAGAAGAAAGTTAGCCAAAAGGAAAGAAAATGGAAGTTGAGATAGTTTGATGAAAGACAAATACAAACCTTAACCTCCCAGGAGGAGAATGCTTTCTTTTCTTCCTGCGCACAAACCACACAACCAAACCAAAGGATGCAGCAACGATTACAGCAACAACAAAAACAATGACGACCAGTAGCAAGGTTTGCTTTGAAATCGTGTTATCTTTGGGTGAGTTGCTATGTTCAGATACTAAAAGGAAGGAAAAAGCAAGGTGTCAAACGACATACGATTGCTTCCTCGGAATTCAGATGTCTTACCTGGTTGGATTGTAATCAAAGCAAATGCAGACACGGATCCAGCCTCATTCCAAGCTTTACATTTGTACTTCCTATAGTATGGCCTGCTGACATTCGTGATTCTCAATATGCTGTCAACACGTCCATCAGAATGTGAGGTGTGGATTTGGTAATGATCACCAGTGTGTATGGCTGTTGTGTTTCTGTACCATGTAATATTAGGTAGGGGGATACCACTAGCGGTGCAAGTGAAGGACACACTAATGCCATTAGCTACTGTTTTATCGTTGTCTAGAATACTTATTTGAGGTTTCTCTAAAAGGAAATACATATGTGAGTCATTACAGATAGACGTTACATTCGACCACTGTTGATAACTATTGACAGACAGCTTTAACTTACCGTACAAGAGCAGTTGTACCATTTTGCGTTGGTAATTCACAACCGACCCATCTTTTTTCTGGCTGAATTTGCACTCGTATTTCCCAACATCTTGAGCACTAACATTTCTTATCAACAAAGATCCATTGTCTTGAAGAACGTATTTAGGTAAACTTTCCTTCTCAAGTCCTAAAGATTTATTCGCTTTCTTCCAAATTAGCTGAGGAGGAGGACTACCAATGACGTTACAGCTAAGGATTGCGTCTTTACCGGAATAAACAATCTTTTTGGCTTCTGCTTCTTCGCCGGGATTCACTGAAAGTAAAAAAGTGCCCCTAACGTTTACGGCCATATTTTAAAAAGCCATTCTCCATAATGTTTCTGATAATATTGTTCACTTTTATTGGCTGTGCACCCACGTGTTTGCCGAATAATAGAGGATTAAAAATTATAGAAATGCAGATGAGATGACGTCAATTGTTCATTATATATACAGAAATAGGCTAAATTAAACTACAGATGATACTTCATGTTCTCAAGCATTATCCTGAGTTGGCCATATGACTTTGTAGGATTTTTACTCTTTTTTTTCAAACAAACGTCTGTAAATTAGAGATTAATTTTTATAAATACACCCAGAAGGCGTCACATAATTTACAATAATCATCAATCATTCATCCATTATACTTGGCGACTAGCTGATTACAGGCGGTTCAAAAACCCGCTAGAACCAAACCCGCTCTAACCGGTTGACCGTCAACACTTTAGAACGGCTTCAGAACGCAGTTTCAGCGGATTCGGTTGTAGCGGGTTATTGAACCCTCTCTAACCGGTTGGTCGCCAAGTATACTACTTAGAGTTTTTCGAGTTCTCAAGCCGTTCTAATGCATGGGTAATTGACGTTAAACTGGTTAGAGCGGGTTATTGAACCCGCTATAATGACCGGTTATATTTTTTTTGCCATTTAGTTGTGCCATGCAGGGTTATAAGAGCTAACGTGACTTCTTAACCGTGGCGAAATGATACTGAGACGCGCAAGAGCATGAGCAAATACGCTTTCAATAAACCAATCCTTTGTCTTTTTTGCTTTGTCCCTTTCTCTCTTTTCTTTTGCTCCTCTCGTTCGTACTTTCATCGTTTCCTTTAGAAGGAATTGGAAAGGTGTTGAATTATTGAGACGAGCATCGCATTCGGTAATCAATACTAGTAGCCTCTCAAGTTTTCCCATTAAATCTTAGAGACAATATCATTTTATGTGTCTGAGTTTTCTTACCGTCTATATATAAAAACAACATCTCTCTCTTGGTTCCTGACTGGCAGAAATACGCTCCAGCATCAGACAGATTAATTTCTCTTATAATGAGCTTGGACTCTTTCATGTTGTCAACGGTGAACCATATTCTCCGGTCACTAGCAAGTATATTTCGGCGTTCAAGGCCATTCTCGTAGTGCCAACTGACTCCCTCGCCATTGCTAAGTTTGCAGGATTTTGTTAGTTTTGAATTTAACGATTCTGTGGTGGTTTCAATTATCGTTTTTCCATGTTGTTTGTTGTCTGCAAGAAAAGAGGTCAGTATTGAACAACTTTTTGATTGATGCACACTTTCGTAGACTGAACCTTAAGGCACGGCAGCTAAAGGGAGCGGTATTTAAACAATAGTCGTTGAACCAGTCACAGACCCTAGGTTTTGATGTAGGCCTGCTCTACACATTCCTTACCTGGATACATAACATGATAGTTAAATAAGCTGGATTTCTTACCACATATAACTGAGACTGGTCTTATCTTACAGAGAGTTGCCGCTTTTCTGTCAGTTTTGACCAATTCGCAATGTGTCAAAGAGCCATTCTCTTGATTACAATAAGCCCGATCCAGATGCATCACTGGAAGGCTGTCGACGCGGTTTGAGACATCCACAAACGTTTTCAAAGATTGTTGGTACCCGAGGTTTCGACACACAATGTTAGCAGCATGAAAGTTGAAGTGATCACTACAGACAGACCCCCATGTGCCAAGGAAGAAGACCTCTACGAGACCAATGTGGGGACCTGTTGGAGAATGGGACAACCGGACGGGAACTAGAAAATGGAACAAACAAAACAGCGAGTTGATGGCTTTTATGATATGGGGAGGATGAGGAGAAGGAGGATCGGGATTAGGATGACAGACAGACAGACAGACAGTCCCCTATGTGCCAAGAAGAAGACCTTGAAGAAAACAATGTGGAGTCCTGTTGGAGAATGGGACAAGCGGACGGGAACTAGAAGATGGAACAAACAATAAACAGCGAGTTGATGACATTGATGATATGGGGATGATTAGGATAATGAAGATGAGGAGAATGAGAGGGAGGCGAAGATTTAGCATGGGGTGATATAGATGTTTATAATGATAAGATGAACAAACCTTCGCAGACAAGGTTCACGTTAGAATGGTTACAGTTTTCTGATATACTCGGCCCATCCTCCTCACAATCACGTGTGCTGGATGTGTTTTTACGGCTGCATCTTTCTTTCTTCAAAAAAGACAAAATATCGTTGTCTCCAACTTTGCTTGTGACTTTAAATCCAAGCCTGTGGCACACGATGTCTGTGAGTGAGTGGTTCCATGTGGGACTGCACACTTGTAACCAGGTTCCGTTCTTGTATACTTCAAGACGCCCCTTGTTTACTTCTGATCCGTTCAATCGTATATCTAGTCCCAAAAAAATTACAATTTACAATTTCTATAACATTTTTCTGAGGGAGGGGAGGGAAGGAGAGAGGGTTTAAGGAGGCAGAGGCAGAATTTTTCGCCTTGAAGAGTAGTTGAGAAATTTAGAATTTCTGAAACTCAAAACTAGAAATGTAGCAGTCTGCAAAGCCGCTAGAAGCGAAACTGATGCCCAAGAAAACTTCGTTATTTATTTTTATTTTATTAGTATTATTTTTATGGCCGTCATCGGATTACGTCACTTACCTCCAAGACTATTACACGCCTGAAAGAAAAAGTTCTTCTTCTTCTGCTGGTTCACAAGAAGGTCCTTTAGGTTGAATATCAGGTTATAATCACTAGCGATATCCAAAAAACGCCTTAAGTATTGATTCTCTTTCAGCCGGATGCCAAAAACATGGCTCGATTCGGTGATTTTTTTCACAGCATCACTAAAATCCCTGTCCTCACCTACGGCATCTTCTCCTGTTGTCATGACAACAACTGCTCTTGCTGCGTAAGGGATCGCTGTGTCGAACATCCAGTGCTTCCCGACAAGAGAAAAAGCCTTGAGGATGTTTGGAGTATCTTTAGAAAGTTCTAGCCTGTTCACCTCTTGCTTGAAATGATCCGTATCGTTGTGTCCAAATTTGACAGCGACACTGGCGTTGAAGCCGAAAAGAATGACTGCCATGTCTGTATGTCTAGAAATAATGTTTGCTGTTTCTTTGATGAATTCTTTTGCCTTGAGAAACGTCTGCTCATTGACATTTCTTGAAGACTCGAGAACAAAGAGAATGTTGACTGGCCTTGGACATCTTGACTTTGCTGTGTAAACGGTAAAAAGCAATGATTATTCGAACAAGTACTTATATTTAGTTCCAACTGGTCGATACGTCCCCCTAAATTGCCTGGATATGTGCAGTGCAACTCTTGTAACTTATTGAATGGAGGATGCGCAATTGCCCGTTTTATTTTCCACTGACACCTAGTCTAGTCCTCGGACCCTCTATTAGCTCGCTCCCTTAACGGCCAGGCTAGGTCGCGGAACAAAAAGGGTTCAGACGAACTTGCATGCGCATGCGTAGCAAACTAGACCTAGCAATTTTATCATCTTCTAGTGTAAACGGACCATTCCTTTTAATGTTTGTCTGCCCAAAGCAGTAGCTTAATGGAAAACAGAGCTGTGAATCCAATAGCGCTGCGCGTCGGTTCTAAAAATAGGCCTCTTAATAAATGCATGACTCAGACAAACAAAATTATACTGAAAACAACACGGAGAAACATGCATTTTATTTCGTTGTATTTCATTTTACTTTATGAAACATTGCTTATTTTCAAAAAATGTTGTCATTTAAAACCAAACGGCAGAAATTGGACGCAATTGGATAAATTTTTTTTTTTCTGAGGTTTGTTTGTCTGAGTTGTGACGTCACTGACGCGCAGCGCTATATAAAATACGAGGACTGACATCAATGTGTCAAGAGACTTTAATGAAATTTTTCAATAGCGCTATATTTCAACAGTTGCCAACATCACTTAATCATGAATCAAAAATCAAAAATCTACTATAGTTTGATATATATTCAGTTTCTGTGTTTAGTCTTTGGATTGAAATAGGAAAAAATAATAATCCGACGATAAATTGTCGTCATTTCGTGGACTTTATTTTCCAAAGATGCAATGACACTTTTCATTTTTCATCAGTTTTTATTTTATTTATTTTATTTTTGCTGTTATGAATGGGCAAGCACAAACAGAAGCTCAGGAATATGAAAATTTGAATTTGTATGTCCTCAATATTCTTGACATTAAAAAAAAAGTAGGCATAACTTATGAAAAGAAAGAAAGAAAAAAAGAACTAAAAAGAAAATAAAAACAACAACAATAAATTTTGATTGTTGTTTTCCTCCTAAAAAGTGGTTTTCATTTCTCAAACTTTGCTTATTCTAAAAGTTTGTTTGTTGTCTAAAACCTCTCCACAGATCATTAAGGACTACCTGCCATCCCCGTAATTACACGAGCAACACAGACAAACCACGTGTACAAATGCTTCCGGAGTGATAACATCTTAAAATTAAGTAATGGATCAAAAAATGTAAAGAGTGTTTCATCCACCAATATCCAAACGCCGAGAAGTGAGTTGAAAGAACGAGGTGCAGCCGAATTTTTTTAAACCGACTTCAAAGTATTTGAATAGAGGATGAAACACTCTTAGTCAAGTACAAGATCTAGCTTCTCAAACCATGGATAATTCTAGGAGAAAATCAAGTGAAAGTCGGCCAAATTTTACAATGATTAAGATCACTTATCCAAAACACTTTCACGGTAGTATAATACTTTTTATCCCACACCATAGAAAATACAGCCAATCAGAATGCAGGAAAGCCGTTATATATTCGTATATTGTATATTCCTTCCCATCATGCCTTTGTATTTTCTATGGTGTGGGATAAAATAGTTATACAATGCTTTCTCATGGCACACCATGGAATATCGCACTTGTCACTTGTATTTTCTTTGTATACACACTCGCCTAAAGGCTCGTGTGTACACAGAAAATACAAGTGACCCGCGGGATATTCCATGGTATGCCATGAGAAAGCATTGTATAACTAGTATGTTTTCAACTTATTTATTTGATTCGTAATATAGCCTCGCGTGCTCAGTGGATCCCTCTGTAATCGAAATAAAATTGCTTGTTATGAGACAAGGGGATTTCACGCTCTCTTATTGGCCGGTGTGTGTGGTAAATAACTTATACGGCACGGACCACCAACCTTATTTTTGTGCTTGCCTTGCCATAGAATAATCATCTTATTAATTTCGCTTAAGCCTGGTTCACACTAGCGACATAACGACATAACGCCAGCGACATACGCAGACTCAGTATTGCATTTATCACCGCGGTGTGAGAAAAGACAAGCACCGCTAATAAGCAGTACACTACTACTGAGTCTGCGTATGTTGCTTATGCTTATGCTTGCGTCGCTAGTGTGAACCAGGCTTTACTCGGTCTGTACATAAGTTACGGAACCTCGTTTTTCCACTTTTTTATGGCTACCCGCGTGGGCCATAAAGCCGTGCGAAAAACGCAGTCCATAATTCACGGTACGGCCCTCGAGCTCGGTTGATAATAGGCATATATCTCGGGTATAACGGTATTTTAGGCGAAAGCGATGTAAAATTAATGCTCTTTATAATTTCAAAGATTTCAATTCGTGTTAACGTTTTGAAAATCATTTCAAATAAGTTCTCTCTGCAAGTGATCATTTCTGATATTAGACCCTCAGTACTTCGATTTTCCGATCCTTCCATTTTATAGTTGAGAGTAGGGGGGAAAACGTAATATAGGTCTAATAGTGCTTTTTATTTTGAACAGAAAACTCCCAAACAACGTTTTCACAGGTTCATCAGGAAATATAAACCTAAAGTTGAGTGCGAGGGACAAAGAGCGCTTCAACTAGACATAAATCATTAGAGGAAGCATTCAGTCTTCAAACACTAGCTATCGATCAAGGGTTCATATGTAAACTTTTAATGGACGTAGTCAGTTAATAAATAAATAAAAGCCTTGATCGTTTTTCTGTCGTCAAGTTATGTACGCCCACAGATTTCCCCTTAGTTCTTCATTTTGTGCGTGACATCTTGATTTCAAAACTTGAATGAAGACTAGACATCATGAGAGGTTGGGCTTCTACCAGTAGGTGTTCTTCCGGAGTCTGACTGATATAATATATTGTTTTTTCGCTTAGCTTTAGCTTTTTAGCTTTGAAAAAGACTGAGAAAGGAGAAAAACTGAAGAAGAGGAAGAAATTCTATCACAGAAAAACAGCGAAAAAGATGGGAAAATGAAAGGGGAAATTGAAATGAAACAAAATAAATTTTTCGTTTAGTGTCAACTTCAAATTTATGTGATATCAAACCCATTATTATGCAACATGTGTGATATACACAGATAAACACCAACGTTGAGGAACATTTCGCTGTTCTAATGCTGAAAATCATTAAGAAATCTATAAGAAATCTTTCAAAATGCGCTTAAAATGAAGACGATTTTATTCGGTAATTCTTCTCGTTGGTTTTCCATTTCAAGTTGGAAGCTGTTGAATTTCATGAAATATTTTACTACTTGATATTAATATGATTGAATTATAATTGTATGACAGTCAGAAAAATTCCGAGTTTCAATAAGTTCTTTGAGGATTCAAGGAATTTTCCAGTGATTTTCTTTTTCAGTCGTTGTCTGCTTTTCAGTCCTTTGAAAACATGAAGTATAGTTCTACCTACCGGGTTTCGCTCCAACAACTAGCAATATGACGAAAATTATACACCAAAAATCCATAATTCCCTTTTTCCACTTCAATTCACTTTTCATTTTCGGTTAGCGGTTTTAGCCGCGCACAAATTCTGGACCATTATTAAAAAGCCTTGTCTTGTCGTCCCCAAAGGGAGCTAGAATTCCATCCTGATCAAACTGTCCATCAAACTTGGTTTGTCCAATCAGCAACCAGCTTAGTGACGTCATTGGTTTATCGTTAGTCATGATGCAAACTCAGTGCTGCGGGTTGATAAAGCCCATTTTCATGTTCATAGTGGTAGTAACGCTCTATGTTTTTGAATTACGCTTTCTGTTATTCCAAAGACAAAACGGATCGTCTTATTATTTGTTTTATAAAAATTAATTACTTTTATTTAATAAAGCCTTAGTTCTGAGGTGCAGATGTTTTTCATACGAAAACCAATCGAGCCGGCTTTGAGGTCTGAGCACGATTTATCTTCAACAGTGTGTTTATCTGAATGGTCTATAATTTGGTTCGTTCAGAATGAAAATGTTTAGCCAGATGAACGTTTATTAAGTAGGTAGATATATTGAGAATCTAATAATCTAACTTCATTATCAGTGGTAGCGATGGTCCATTTTTTGTGGCTACTGTCACCAGAGACAAAATAAATCGTCTTATTTCTTATTATTAGAATTAATAACTTTTAATAATAAAACCCAGTTCTGGGACTGATGATACAGTGGTGGTGATGATATATGATGATTATTATCTTAAACTCTGTTATGGTCTAATTTTGTTCAGAACAACAACGTTCAGCCAGATGGAAGATCACTGAGTAGGAAGTCATCGGGAAATGCAATCGTGTGGAACTACCAACGTAAACACCACACTACTTACTGCCCAATAAAGGATGCCACCCTCTCAGAAAATGAGCTATTTAATTCAGTAAGGTAAGTAATACCTTTACTTTTTACGGTAGATGTTTGAGTGAAGGCAAGATACGAAACTTCCATGCCCTTTCAGTATTACCCTCATTACCCTCATGTCCAGTGTCATTGAACAATGACTTCAAATTATTGAGGTTTGAGTTGAAAACTTAAAAATCTTTACAAGGCTTTTCGTGAAACAACATGGATAATTCACTACAAAGCTAGGCTCCAAAGTAGGAATTTCGAAGTTGATTTTTACAGATGAGGAAAAACCGGAGAACCTGGAGAAAATTCTGGAAGTACAGGAGAGAACCAACAACAATGACAGCTCTACTCACATGAGATAGCAGGTCCAGGGACAGACCTTTACGACATAAACATGAAAATTGTGGTCTAAGGGCCAAGATTTCATGTAAAATAAATTAAAGGACTGCGATTATGACAGACAATGAAGTCAAAGTTTCTCTACAAGTTATATCTGGATCAAAACTTTCAAATTTTCACCAAACAATTCACGGAAACCTTGATGGTAGTGCAGCGGGCTTTAGAATGTCGTATTAAGCCAGTAAAGCTGGGTTTTATAATCTTAATCTGAAGAAAAGTGCATGTAAAGTCAAATAATATTCCAATCACAGTACAGCTTCGCCTCTGTTTTTGATTCTGTCCCTTAGGGCTCGTTTTCATGCTTACGTCGTAAAGGTCTATTGAACACGTGACCCCGAGGCAACGCATTAACAGCGCACACCACCCTGTGCTTCCCTAAGAACAATGACCATGCTTTCCTTATAGATTTATCGGTCACTAGTAACCAATGGTAAACAGTAGGCAAACCCCCCTTTTTTCTTTTGAGCGAAGTTATCTAGTTATGTTTTGGCAGGAAAACAAACAAACAAACAAAACAAAACAAAAACAAAACAATACAATACAAAACAAAAACATTACTAAAACAAAAACCAACAACAACAAAACCGACGCTACAAATACCCTGACACTTAAAATTGGGAGTATTTGAGGTACCGAAAAAAAAAATTGTAAGAAGTTTATTTTGATTTTTCATAATGGCCTTAGGTTCATCAAGCCAGATAAAAAGATTTGCGCACGATCAAGTTATCGATTCATGATCCGAATGTCATAAATTGTCAATACCTTAAGGACGTTCGCGGGCAAATCCAAAGTAAATGAAAATTTTCTGAAACTTTGACAGTTGATAAAACAATATAAGAC
>WUAP02175446.1:0-23324 GCA_015163945.2 Stichodactyla helianthus | reverse complement strand
CAAAAGTTTAGACTATATGACAAACAATACTTTCTCTCAAATGCAATGCAACTCAAGTACAGCCCAATTAGTATCCACGAGTTAGCTAAAGGGTTGGTTTGATTTGTTAACGTCCGGTTGGTCATTTCGTTTCACGTGACTTGCTGTACGCGTCTAATTGGTCGTTATGTTTCACGTGACTTGTGGTTGATGATAGGTTAATTTATTTTCATCAGGTCTGATGCGCGTCGGGATAATTACAAGGACGCTTTTGAACGCATGGTTCGTTTCCATGACGACATGATCAATGCACTAACATGGCTGACGGCAACTGAGTCCAAAGTAGCAGAACTTGACAGCTCCATTGACGCTGGTCGAGGTGAAGATAGAGAGCAGATTGAGAACCTCAAATATGAACTCAAGGATGGTGAAACACTTTGCCTCCCCCCCCACCAAGCGTTCCCCCTGAACTTAACTGTCAATCTCTCCCTTCACTCAACGGTGATTTCTTTTGGTTATTCAAGTCAGTTGCTGCTGTTACCAATAATATCTGCAGTATATCGCAGATATTATATAAAAATAATTGCCCTATTTCATTCATGGTTCCGACTCAACTTACTTACCGTTGCTAAGTCCCACAAGCTCAACAAATTATCCAGAATATCTCAGCATTTAAAATATTGATCGCGGAAAAGTTATTATATATTGTTTCAATTATTTACTGTCTCATGAAAATAAAATAAAATTGCCTTGTAATCCTTGTAGTTCCCTTCAAAACAGAAAACGTGTTGTTGTTTTTGGGACAAGATCTTAATTTCACTGGGAAAAATCCTGCGAAGGTGATTGGTTGCTATTGTTTTGGCCAGAACCATCAATTATGACGTCATGGCTTGTTTATGAGAGGGACAGATTCGTCCACAACAATAGAATAAAATTCGCTCTGCTGAGAAAGGTTTACTTTCAAATTGCCTGGTTTCCAAATATAAGATGTACTAATGTGTAATACACAATATTTACTGCATCTGGTGGCTGTTACTGCTTTTCTACGGTCCACAAAACGCATTTCATATCGATTTTCATTGTGTTGTTACTGTTTTTTCCCCCTACCACGACCATGATCCTTAGCATTGAAACAGTAGATTGTTTTGATGTGACGTCATAATGAAATAGGGCAATTATATTGGTGAGGATTCATGGCATATTTTATTAAAGAAGTTCGTTATCCCCGCAGAATCTAGAAGAAGATATCAACAGCCACCAAGAAACGTTCGCCTCGCTAAACGAGAACGGCCAACACATGATCACAGAAATGGAACCAGGTGACGTCCTGACAGCCGTGCAAACAAAGCTAGACGACATTAACGACAGGTGGCAGTCACTCAACGTGCGTACCTTAGAGATGCGCGATCGACTTGAAGAAACCGCCACAGAATGGCGTCAACTCTTGTTAGACCTACAGGAGATCATGGAGTGGATACGGGTAGCTGATCAAGAATTGACTTCTCAGCAGCCAATCGGAGGCGACCTGGAGGCAGTACAGACCCAGAATGAGACTCATCAGGTTAGAATTATTGTTCGTATTCACCTCTAACCAGGTTAATTTCGCTCTAGGAAGTGTTCGTCTCGTTTAAGGTGCGGTAATACGACCGGAACAAATTCGAGCAACTTGTCGCGCAACATTATTGTCTTTTCGTTACCAGGCCTTCAAAGGCAAGCTCAACGTACGGCGCCTCATGGTCGATAGGGTCCTGGACTCGGGTCGACGTATGATGGATGAATACCATGGCGAAAGAGCCGCTGGCGAGGCAGAGGGATCGTCACGATCGCGTATTGCTGCTAACATTGACGTACAGTTGAGGACTGTTGACGATCAGTGGTCAAAACTATGTCACCGATCAGAGGAATGGCAGAAAAATGTGGACGAAAATCTTAGGGTAAGAACATATAGTACCTTAATTATGCATCTATCAATGTTTAGCCCCCTGGGGGTGGGGGACAGGCAGACTCAGGGAAATTGAAATTTTTGAAGATGGCAGAGTCCATTTCCCTACCCCCAAGATTCTAACAACTGTTAGATTTACCCCCTCCCTTCCAGGCTCTCTCGTTCTGTCAAGTGTCAAATTCACCTCCTCTGGGGGACAATGACCCGGCTCGGCTGGGTTAATATCAGGATGGGTGACCACCAAGGCTTGCATGTCTAATGTAATTGTCTCTTTTTTTTTCTTTCTTTCGTTTAATTTCCCCACTCCTACCTCGCTATCGAGATGGAGATAAAAAGCCTTCGGGGCTGAATTAAGTTTGTCTGAATTTTTAAAAATATTCTATGAATTTTGCGGATTTATTTTATTCCAAGAACCGAATTTTGCACATTAGATTTTGATTAATACCATACGCTAGAGAAATATTTAAATGTTGGCAACCCTTCGACATCAAAAACGATTTAAAAATAGATAAATGTTACGAGAAACTTCCAGTTCAAGCCTAGCTCTCCCCCAGGGCCCTGCGGTACAGGGTCGCGCAAATCTCGCTACAACAAGAACCCCTGCGGCGATTTCTCTCGTATTTCACATTAAATATTATAGACGTGTTTATCAGCAACAAGAGTAGATCCGTCATTTTAGCTCTATATTCTGGGTCGCTGTCCAACGGGAAACATGGTAAGCCAAAGAAAATGTCACTTGGTGCCAATATTCTTTTATCTCTAATTAATAATCCAACATTTAAAAACTTCACTTTATGGTTGTTTTAGTACTACACATAGAGCATTAGAGGTGATATTTCTAAATTGGATTTCATCTAGTTTTCTAGTTTCTCTGCTCTCTTATTTCAAGCGCTCACTATACAAATCATAATTATGCGTTGTGTGATTTTGACGACCAATTTCACCTTCAGAATTAAAGTTTAATCTCTTATACCAACACATTGTTTTTAGAAACATTCGTTCGCCTTTTGAATGGCGGTTAGATCTGAGCCGGCTCTGAGCTTCCGAACGGTCGTTAGGGTCAGTGTTAATCTCTCTACACATGTCGTTCTAAGAAGATTCGACGAATTCCTTTTAAGCGAGGTTAAAGTAAGGTTAACTGGAGGGCCCAGGTTTTTGGGCAATTATAATAGCTGTGGCATGTAATTAAGGCAATCACAAGGCTTTAACTCAAACTTTACATCTAAAAGTCGCTATGTATTTTTATACCGGCTTGAAAATTGAGAGAGTTATACTACGTGAGAGCTGATAAAGCGATAAAACTGTGGTTTATTCAAGGCTTAATTACAACCTTGTCCTTAATTCCCGCGCAAATGAGATAAAACAGACGCGCGTGCACATTTTTTCCCGCCATTTTTTCCACTTGTGTAGGACGTCCCAAAATCGTAGGTTTTTAACCGCCTAAAATATATGTCTTTATAAGTGGACATTTATTTGTTGAATATTAAATTTAATCTTACTAAAATGGCTTAGATTTAGAAAACATATGAACTTTAGATTGCCAGCACATTGGTCAGCGTCTCGTCAAGGTCGTGAACCTAGCTCACGAAGTGAAAATAATTTTCGTAATGAAGAAAAGACCTAACGTTCTTGTAATTAAGACTTTTATTTAAGATAGCGTCGGATCGTTAAAGATAATTCCTCACAGAGATTGAAAGAGTTTGGTCTATTTTAAAGGCAACTCTGAGTCAAAGGTCACACTTATTTTTACGAGTTTTCGGTGTTTTTGACATTCCTAAAATCTGAAGAGAATCCGGTTGACAAACGAGAATCTGCTTGTGTTTCCTGTTCCGGTGGTCGAAGTTTTTGAGTTTTTATCGATGTTTTACAATGTGGCTGACCCTAGTTCAAACTAGTTCGTTTTCTCTGAACTATTTTGTTAAAGATATTTTGTTATATTTAGGATTACATTCAAGGACACATTGTGCCCCATTGTGAGAAAGGAGAACAATCACAGGCGCCGTCTTGAGCCAGGGGATGTCCTTAAAAGACAATGAGAATATTATTTATTTTTATTTTACTTTTAAATTTTAAATTAATATTTTCCACTTTGGGTTAAAGCTTTAACTTGAGCTGCCTTAAGGAATTTGTAGAGTACTTTAGCTATGATTAATGACTGTCTACATGTCAGGAAACGCCCTGAGATTAATACTATTAATTATTATTAATCTTTTAATACGATGTAGATTAATGGTTCAATATGGTGTCACTTAATACCAATCGTGGCCGGTAATTGTGGCCATTCTGACCTTGATATCAGTACGGTTCGAGGGGGGAGGGGGGGGGAGGGGAAGATGAAAACCGGCCGGGGACTGGGGCAAATAGAGTAAAATCTGAGCCCACAGTGCAACATTTTTCTCCACTGTTTGGTCATCACTTGAAATCTTGTTGCGCGTTCAAAAGCATATCAAAAGTCACGTCTGTTTCTTTCGTTTTATTTCGTAGAAGTTCCAAATGCTCAACGGTCAAATGGAAGACGTGGATGTTCGGCTGACAGAAGCCGAGCAAGCCAGAGTGACGTGGACGCCGGTACAGGATTTGGTGATTGACTCTATACATGAACAGATGGAGGAACTGAAGGTAAGAGAATTCAAGATGAGATTTTGGTGCATTTTCTACTAATATATAAACATCTTGGGTTTGCACGTGAAAAATCATACCGTGACGCGGCCCTGGAAATACATAGTAATGTCTTTCATGACGTCCGTACTAATAGAGTAAATTGCGTGACATGTGGTATTTTTAGCCGCCAGAAAATGATGGCTTAAACATATTCCACGATCTATTACATTTGAATTTTTCTCCAGAAAAGTTCGATAGCTTGGTAAAAACGATATTGCGTGACAAGATATAAAATTGTGACACCCATGTTGTTTCTTAAACACCAGATAGATCTTAGTATATGATAGTGGTGTTAATAACGATAGCGTGACAACAGCTGACTTGCGTCTTGATAAGATATGTGACATTATATTGCGTGACTAGTGTATCTCTTCTTAGATGTTACAGGAACGAATCGCGACTCTGCAACAGATGTTCGAAAATATGAGTAACACCGAGGGAGAGCTAAGAAGGCGAGGCGTCACTTTCTCGGCGAACCTGCAAAACAGGATTGACCAGCTGTATCGACGCTGGAAACAGTTGCAGATTCAAATGTTACAAAGACAGAATGCCCTCCAGGATGCTTATCCTGAAGGGGACACGACCTCGCTCCAGGCATTACAAGGTGGGGAGAAAATGCCCCTTTAGATTACCACCATCATTGTAATCATCATCATCATCACCATTATCTTCATCAACATCGTCATTATCATCATTATTACCATGATCATTGCCATCATCATCATCATCATCATCACCATCATCGTCAGCATCGTCATCATAAGCGGCAGCAAGATAACATGTAGATTACAATAACTTTTTAAACTTTGTTTCTTCAGCAAGCGTAGAGCCTCCATGGGAGCGAGCTGTTGCTGTTAATAAAGTGCCATACTACATCAAGTACGTTGATTTTACATAATCCAATGCGTTTCATTTTCTCTTCCTTTCTCTCTCTTTTTGAATATCATTTTAATTATTTCCCCTCCTTCTAGCAATCATAAAACATAAAGATTCCCCCAGGGGATAGGGGGTGGGGCGCGAATCAAGACTGTCTTAGAACCTCAGCAAATTGAGGAAGAGCTAGACAAGTCGGAGTTTCCAGACTATTTTATTGGTTAGCGAGTGATGGTGTAAGAGTTCGGTTTGCTTCGCTCTCTACTCTACTATGACGTCACAATTTAATTATTAATAATTAAACAGGCAGCCGGCACTAGTTTGCACAGAAGACTGATTATACATTTTGTTCCATTTTCAGTCACAAAACGGAAACCACGCAATGGGATCATCCCAAGATGACTGAGCTCTATCATCAAATAGGTAAACCAAGTTGCTTTATCTCAACCATCGGTATACACTAAAGCCGATCTTGGGCTCCCTGTGCCTACACCCTCCGAAAATTTTGGTTACGCGTTTAAAAAAGGTTTCGTTTGACGGAAAAGTAAACTGCACGGTCACGGTACGAAATGGTGACATCCGTTGAACCAATCACAGCGCACGACATTAGTGCTCCTTCAGTGTGTATTCAAGAATACACACGGCACGTTGTGCTGCAGGAATATGCCCTATCGTCTGAGAAATCTGAGAAACACGTCACAAAGCAACTTACAGAGCACAGACTACAAGATTTTTGTGCCCCTGTTAATAATTTTTTTTCTTATTTACAGCGGATTTGAATGATATTAAATACAGCGCTTACAGAACTGCTATGAAGCTACGCTGCATCCAAAAAGCTACCAGCAGTAAGTACAGACGATAAACATGTTTGGGGAGAAAGAAAGTATAACCAGTTGCTGAGTCAGCTCTGAACGCTTTTCCCCTCATTTAGCGGCTGCTTACGTAAAGAGCATTCAGAGATGCCCCGAACAACGGCTGTGCAGGAGACTGCTCCAAGACAAAATGACTACATCTACCATGATACCTTGCGCATTATATTCTTGCCGGGACTTACTTTGTCTTTTAATTCTTTTCCAGTGGATCTCGTCACTCTAGAAAACCTCGACAGCGCATTCGAGGCACACGGTCTCAAGAGAATCAACAATAATAGTCTGATAGGTATTCGTGAGATGGTTGATACACTAGCAACAGTGTACGAGAAGATTGAAGTCGGCCAAGAGAACATTAGCACCGCTATATGTATAGATTTGACCTTGAACTGGCTGCTTAATGTCTATGATAGGTAATGGCAGACAAACAAGTACTAACACCCGCCTGACGGGTTAACCCATAATGCTCCTGGACCTTGGTTGCTATCCCATAAAGCGCTGGTTTGCCTATCCCACAGTGCTTTAGGCTCCCACGCCTTTCCGAAATTCAACCGAGGACTGAAACGAACTCGTGCAGAAAAGAATTGTGGAGCTGAATTTGGGGACAAGATCAAAACGTGCCGCCATCTTGCATTGGTTTCTTGAGATGGTTTTTGCGACGAGATAGAGTTCGTGCCCAGTCTTTCTTGAAATTTCAGAGAGGCGAATCCCCATAACTCGGCACTAAGTTTGATGTGTCACAATGCGCAGTGTATGCTATCCCAGGATGCATCTGATTTGCACCTGGTACCTGATTGTCCATTTTAACTATTTGTTTTGTTTCATTTTTATCTTTATTCTTTAGTGGTCGAATTGGCAAGATTCGTCTGCTATCATTCAAGGTTGGCCTTGTTACCATGTGCCGCGCTCTTCTAGAGGACAAATACAAATGTAAGAATTTTTATGAAAATTGTTCTACACCGAAAAGTAGGTGGGGGGGGCTTTTGCACAAACTCTATTTTGCTGTACAGAAGCATTTTTTCTAAGGCAACAATCACGGTGCATTATGGTTCATCTTGCCTTATATTTTGTTTGCGCTGAAGCTAGACCACAATGCACCTTGTTTGTGTACTTGAGTACAGGTTTATTGCCTGTAGATTTGGACTTGCTACGACAGGTAGCCCACATAATCAACATACGTTTTCATTTGCCAGACTTGTTCCGATTGGTTGCGGACAACGATGGCCACATGGACCACAAACAACTAGGACTTCTACTACACGACTCTCTACAGGTTAGTCAGAACAAAATAGATACTCTGTCTGGAGTATAGAGGATGTTTTTAAAAAGCTCTCTTCTTTCCTACTGAAGAAAAATTGTAATATCTTCCATAAATTGGGGGTGATCCCCCTCAAAGGCCTGCACAGATTTTTGTAACCCTCCCCTCCCCTCATAATATCTTACATAAATTGATATGATCCCCCTCAAAGGCCTGCACAGATTTTTGTAACCCTCCCCTCCCCCATAATATCTTACATAAATTGATATGATCCCCCTCAAAGGCCTGCACAGATTTGTGTGACCCTCCCCTCCCCTCATAATATCTTACATAAATTGATATGATCCCCCTCAAAGACCTGCACAGATTTTTGTGACCCTCTCCTGCCCCCCACCCTTTGATATGGCATGAAAAATAATGACCCTTTCCCCCGGTGGACCAGCTTTCGTCCCCTCTAACAAATGGCCGGTCCCAAATTTACCGTAAAACGGGGGTTGATTGTTTTATTTACCTTTTCGTGATCAGATTCCCAGACAACTTGGGGAAATCGCGGCATTTGGTGGAAGCAATATCGAACCAAGCGTACGGAGCTGCTTTGAAAAGGTAACCATGACAAAAATGTCACGTGAGGTCTATTGGTCGAAAAATATCTTCATTTTTTTAACGAAATATTATACTTTGCACAATTTACATTGATCTATTAATGACATGAATGATTTATTTGTGATGTTTTTTCCAGGTTGGCGCGAAAGACAGGATTGATGCTCCTCAGTTTTTATACTGGCTTAGCGCCGAACCTCAGTCCATAGTATGGCTACCCACCCTTCACAGACTAGCAGCATCTGAAGCAGGTAGATTATATCCAGAATCAACACCACTATCCGTATCATTATCATCATCAGCCATCACAATCATTGTCATCATTCAAATCATCATCGTCGTCACCATCATTACATTCATCAACAGTCAAGACCACTGTCATTATCATTGATATCATCATCATCACCATTATCACCATCACCAGCATCATCATCATCATCACCATCATCACCATCACCAGCATTCATTATCATCATCATCACCATCACCATTATCACCAGCATTATCCAATTACTATCGCCTTTGATTCTGGTTCTTTGAGTTTTGCTCAGTTAGGCAGTCCATTATTTCCAGCATTAACACAAGATTACTAAATCATTTTCATATCTTTATAGTGAAGCACAAGGCCAAGTGTAATATCTGTAAAGAATACCCCATCGTTGGATTCCGATTTCGTTGCCTCAAGTGTTTCAACTACGACTTGTGTCAGGTGAGCAATGCCCACGGTATTTTCATGTTTTCTTGAGCCAATGACAATTATCGAAAGTTTTATGGAATTTGGCCTAATGCCTTACTCAAATCTAAAGGTGCGGTTTTCGCCATTTCCCAGCTGGATGGTAGTGTTCCTGCGTTCTCCATCTTGTGAGACCGCAAAGGATTAAAATTTATTCAATTATTTCATTTTCCAGAGCTGCTTCTGGTCTGGACGTGTCTCGCATGACCATCGTCTCACGCATCCAATGCACCAGTACTGTTTATCGGTAAGTATACAATCATCCAATCAGATATTGACACGTAGTTACGACCATAATACGAATGCGTACGACAACATGACGATTTACAAGCGCAAATATTGTGTGTTTATATGAACGTTACGGCACGCAACTATTCAGCCAATCACAGCGCACGAGATAACTGCTCCAATAAAAATGCTTTGACATGGCACTATCAGTCACGGCAACATCACGGTCACGGCACCATCACAGTCACGGCACCTTCACGGTCACGGCACCATCACAGTCACGGTACCATCACGGACACGGACACGGTCACGGCACCATCACGCTCACGGCACGACACGTTTTTCACAGTCATATGAAATTTGCTCTGATGATTTTTTTCCAGACAACTTCCGGTGAGGACGTGAAGGACTTCCTGTCTATTGTGCGCAATAAATTCAAGAAGAGGCAATATAAGAAAAATCCACCTAGAAAACTTGGATATCTACCAATACAGACCGTCATGGAAGGAGGCAATTTGGAGACGTGAGTATTATGGCAAATGAAATTGCGGGGAAAAATTCTAGTTTCGTGGCGGAGATCGGCAGGATTGTGGGCTCAAGGAAGAGTATCTGCGCCCACCATTTACCGCTGGTCATGCGCTTTAGGTTTTTGGTCCGCATTGCACACATCCTCATTAGAGCACTGGCTAAAACTGTATTGATAAGCCAGATGCATTCTCATAGAATGTTCTATTCACCAGGCCACCAAATCCATCACTCCAACAGAACGTGAACAACGAGGTTCATAACCGACTCGGCATGTATGCTCACAGGTAACAAACAGTTAGTTTGCAGTTTGTCCACGTTTGGTTTCCTGTGTGTATAACATTTTTGTAACGTTCATTCCTGGTAGGCTCGCAGAGGCCGAGACCAACGATAGTAAATACAGCCCTAAACAATTGTAAGTGGACGAGTGTTGAGACTTTTGATTTCTGTGTGTTCTTGTTTGTTTGTTTGTTTGTTTGTTTGTTTTTTTGTTTAGTTTTTGCTTTTTTCAGTTTTTGTTTTATCTTTTTTCAGTTTTTGTTTTGGCTTTTTTCAGTTTTTGTTTAATGTTGTCTTGTTCATTCCGTGTGTTTCTGTTTATTCTCACAGAGACGAAGAACACCAACTCATCGCTCAGTACTGTCAAAGTCTGAAGAACGAAAACACTGAAGCGGTGAGTATTCATACTCTCAAGTTATACAAAACCACCCATTGTAAATTACCTCAAGACTTATCGATTCAATTTATTAATTTGATGTTTCTCAGCCTCGAAGCCCGACACAAATCGTCATGTCGTTAGACGCAGATGAAAAAGACGACTTGGAAAGTGAAATCAACAAACTCGAGGAGGAAAACAGGTACCGTTGTTTGTCAGTCAAATTTCTTTCCCCACCAACCGTTCGAAAAAGACTAATTTTGCGAGGCCCTCGGTTTTTTCACCAACCTTGATTTTTCCTGTGTTTCTTTTACTAATTCTGAGGTCGGGCACTTATTCCCAGGGCTCTGCAAGAGGAGTACGAACGGCTCAAAGCAATCCGTGACGAAGAACATCCATCAGAAGGAGACTCCTCACCAGGCCCCAAGGCGCGAGATACCGAGCTGCTGACCGAGGCGAAACTGCTCCGCCAACACAAAGGAAGACTGGAAGCTAGAATGCAGGTCCTGGAGGACCACAATAGACAGCTAGAAGCACAATTACAACGACTACGACAACTACTTGATCAACCGAATCAAGAAAATCGAAATCCACCTGCTTATTCCCGTGGTACCACGCCTGCGTCGTCAGCGTCGTCCCTTGGGGACCCACCGTACGGCTCAAGCCGATCGCCACGCTTGCCAAGAGCTCGGGGTTTGGGAAGTGACACAGACTCGGATCACGGTAGGAACACGTCTCCTGTCGAAACGAGGAAAAGTGAGTGATGCTGATGTTGATGTTCTGTTGGTTTCGTGTCTGTAGGTATGTTGTGAATCAACACTCCAGGCACTTAGGACTTGTACAGACTACTGACTGATTGGTGGAGCGCACACGGTCAAATTACCCCTGTAAAAATTATTCCGCGCTTTTGCTCGGTGGGATCCCTGTGGCAAGGAATGCGGCCAGCTTTCGTTGTGCTGTTAGAAGTGCTTGTTTTTTTCGTTCGTTTGTTCGTTTGTTTGTGTGTTTGTTTTTTGTTTATTCCTGTTATTCGTTGGCTTGAAACATTGCACTAAATAATTCACAAACTTCCAATCACGATTATTCTGAAAATTTTTTCCTTTACTGTTACATTGTTTAAAAGTACTGATGTGCTTAACGTAAGACCCGATAAAGACAGGGTGATCCTAGTTATATATTTAGACTCGGTTGAAGCATCGCCATTTTAATTCAGATTAAAGAGTGTCCTCAATCTCGTCTCCAGAGCCCTAGTTTCTCCTGGTCAGTAACCTCATCTCATGGTGCTGACCAGAAGAAACGCAGGCTCTGAGAACGAGATTGACAATTAACATACACGCACGCGCACGCGCACAAGATAAGCAAGAATCAAATAACTGGGAACACCCTTGCTTACTAGTTTCTCTACCCTAACTTAACGTAAGCACGCTGTAAGGTATTAAGTAGCTATCAGTAAACTTCTAAAGCTGTGTTTAGACTAGAGCGTTAACCTAAGTTGAGTTTGATTTTAACTATGGCCGTTAATTATTTAGCATTGTTTCAACGTGTCTAACTTAGGTTGAACCTCAGTTAAACACTCGAGTCTAAACATGGCCTAATTCTTTAGAAACTTCAGTCAAACACTGTTTCCAAAGACCTTATAAGGAGAAAAAAAACACACCAGCACCGTCGCTAAATTAAAATAATTTTTGAAAATCTCCATTGACCGGGAAATACTGGCTTCCAGACACCGCTAAGAAAAGCCGGGTAGAAAATTAACAAACAAATGTCGCTGGCCCGGCTGACGTCACTTTTACGGCAACTAGAGTCTAGTGTCTCATGGTCGAAAGGAATTTTCCAAGTTAATCAGAACTTGACAATTGTTTTCTCGGTTTAATTACTAATCAGTCATCATGTGCTTACAAGTGACAAGTGTCTTCTTTAGTTTATAATATTGAATGATAACCACGTAAGATTCTAGAGGGAAATGAAGGAGACGAAGGGATAGGAAGGAAAGGAAAATGGGAAAAATATAGGTCATTTATTAATTTTTAACGTGACAGGGTTTCCTATAGTTATTATTACAGTAACTATTGTTACTCAGTGCTTAATTACTAACATGCTAACAGACAGTGCTTATAATCCTTACTACCTTTGAGAGTTTTCGGTGTTTTCAGGGGGAGGGGAGGGGCTTATTAGACTGGGGATAGATAGGATTAGATCGTACCATATAAGGGAAACCACAGGGTTACCATCGTAGCTAATGGACATTTCTTCTCAATTTCTAGCTCAAGATCCTGTGAGTGATTTGTTCAGTACAGCGCACGACGTTAATAAAGCAGTAGAAAACCTTGTCCAAGTCATGACTGACGACGAAACCACGTGAACGACGGAACAGACCAATTAACCTCAAAAAAACAGTCACGTGGAATAATTAAGTGAAGACCACACAGGGATCCCATAGAGACTAAAATAATTTTAATTGAAGGTTTAAGGATAGGTAACAAAGGGGTTCCCCAATCGAAAATATATTAAATAGAGCGGCCTGGGAGACAAAATTCGTTTTAATCTTAGGATAATAATTCAATTGTACGAAAGAAAGAGGTAACCATAGCAACCACTTCTAGCAAAATCAAATTTAAGGAAGCAATACTCCAGTTATTGTCTTTCGCGTTAACCAATGGAATTTTATTGAAATTGGAAGTCCCGTATGAAAAAGACCCGGTATGAGGGGGCATTCATTTTTTAGGAGAGGGGGGGGGGCATAAAAAATTTACTAGATAAAAGGGGTGGGTCACGGTTTTTTTGAAAGTTAAACCAGGGGGGCTATTATAATTTTATATTTGGTAGTGGGGTGAGTCATCAATATAGTTCAATTCCTTGCCAGGGGGGTCAGCCTTTTTTTGGTATTTGATTACTGTAATTCCTCCGCCCCCCCCCCTCCTAAAAAATGAATGCTCCCTTAGAAAAATTATTTCCGCTCAGCTGGACGTTTGTACTATAAAAGTCGACAGCATGGAAAAACGTTTGCGCATGCGTGCATTTTAGCACGTTTCCAAGAATTTTAGAGAGTTTCAGTGCGAAAAGAAATGTTCGTTTCTTCTGAGTATACAAAACATTTCTGTGGTATACTTTTGTGGGAGCAAGATATCATATAAAGAAATAACATGTTTGTAAGAATTAGCCCTAAGTTTTAAGAACTGACCTTAAGTTTTGACATTTTGTGAAGCGTAATTGTAAGACAAGTGTGAAAATCAAATGTGCATATTTTTTACAATGGCACGAACACGTTTCAGCTAATTTGCATACAGACTTACAGCATGCACAGACGTTTTTCTCTAGTGTCATAAAAGCCCAGTTCAGTCGTCGAACTTTTGCTGCGTCGAATCTAATACGAAATAGTCAAATCTTTGTTATTATCATCTCATTCACATTGAATTCGGTACGGCAAAAAGTTCGACGTCTGAACTGGGACTAAGGGAATATAAAGTCATGGCAGGGGTGGATCCAGGATTTTACAAAGGGGGGGGGTGGATAGTCTTATTCAAAGCTTCTTCAAGGTATCTATTCTCCATCAGAGTTCAGAATAGGCTTTCAAGACGTCTAAAATGTGCAAAACTGAGTTTACTCTTAACATATGTATATATTTTTTAAAAATTAATTACAAGTTGCAATCAGATTTTTTGCTTTATTTCATTTAAAATATTCATACTTTTGACTGTTAACACCTCGAAAGAGGGGGGTGGAAATCCACCCAATCCAACCCCCTGTATCCGCCCCTGCATGGCGATATAATTCAAGGTTAAAAAACAATGTTTCCCGATTAAAGTAATTCTTAAAACTTTTATTTCTTGTTGTACTAAAGAAGTGGAGGCCCAAAACGATGATGCGGAATAAGCCGTTTAACTGCTGATCGCTGAAGTGAAAACTGTGAGGGGAGGTTGGGTCCGGGATGCTCTAACATACTTAATTAATGGAATAAGTCAGTTTTGTTTGTTGTCAAAGTTTCCTGTCTTTATCTATATACCTAGTATTTAAATTTTTACCATGAAAGGAAGCATGGGTAGACCGAAGAATGGTTTGCGCATGCTCGTAGTCGGATAGTAGTAGGACAATAGCCCACGTGATAAATCATGCTCGGCGGCGCGAAAAACGACTGACGTTTTTTTGACTTGTTCTGTTGTCAGTCTTTTCTCTATGACCTGCTCGCGGTTCACTCATAAATATATATATATATATTCAAGCAACAGAAGAAAAAACGAAAGAAAGAAAGAAAGAAAAGAAAAAAAAAAAAAAAAAAAATCAAAGAAATTCCAGTCGTTTCGTGCCACCAAGCGAGATTTAGAACTCGTGTATGTGGGTTATAATTTGTGCACAATAAAAACTCTTATATAGTAATCAGTAATATCTGTTCAAAGTGCTCATTGTGAATATTGTCATAAACATATATAACACATTTTTTAATTATTATTTTTATTTTATTAAACTAAATTCGACTTGTAAAAACTCATATTGTTTACCTTTTTATTTCCAAACGCTTCCGGCTAAGGGAAAAAAAAAACAAAAAACCACCACCACCACCAACAACAACAACAACGGAGTAGATGAGAACTTATAAATAAAAGTTTCACAGTAAAAATAAACTTCATTCCAGTTTATATGCAAATGGTTAAATGCCGAATCTTAAAAATGTTCGACTGAAACGCTTATGCAATTTATTTTTATCGCTCCCCTCATTTTATTTATTTTTTGTCTCACCTTTTTTTTTTTTTTTCTGTTTCATTTAATTTCACTCAATAAAATTTCACCTATCAAATATGGCTGTTCCCGCATCCCATTCATTTAACGAGGTAAGAAATTTCATAACGAGTAAGAAATTTCCCATATCTTTCTATTTTCCCTTCTTCATCCTTTTATCACTCTTTTCCCCCTTTCAAATTTCATGTCATTCACTGTAACTTTTAAAATACCTAAATTTCTTCCTTAGCTTACAGTCGGCAAGATCATAATTACTTACAGTCCATCAGTACTGATAATCTATGCTGTTAAAATCACTCAGGGACAATGAAAATGAAATCTTTCTAAAACAACAAATTTCCGAATTTGCAATATTTTTAAACCTCTTATCCAGAGCCAAGATATGAAGAATTTTTCCATTTATCTATTGACCAATTTTACTTTTTAAAGACGTTATACATTATCAAGCTATCCAACTACAGCAATTCCTCAAAAAGGATTATACCAACTTGAAACTGAAATAGAGCTAGAACACTAATGACAGATAGCTGTAAATAAGGTAAGCAGCTGAACAAGAGGAGGATTACGATATTAAGAAGGTAACTTCAGTAACTTTGAGGTCCTTAAAATTCTAAAAAAGGATAGGCGGACAGATCAGGAAAGTACATTCAAACCCGTTTACATGCTTTTAATCTTTCACATAGCAAGTGCATGACAGAGGCAGATAAAAAGCACTAAAACCTATTTTGGAGAAATGAAAAGAGACATATTTTGGGGGGTTAGTAAAAGAGTTTTACTCTACTAATTCCTATAGCAACTCTGGTATTAATCTTCTTGTATAAAAACCCCACAATAAGACATTGGTATTTCAAAAATAGTGTATACAGTTTTATCACTTAATCATATTTCAGTCGTATTGTCAAAAATCGAATAGTCATCACTCATGGTCGGAATGTGCAGTTGATAAAATGTAAAGCAAAATAGGACATTAGAACTCAAAGAAGACTTTATCCGACATTGGTTTTTAGTGAGTGACTCCGAAATAGCTTCCGACTTCAAGCAATTGGATTGGATGATTCCCTTTTTTTTTTTTTTTTTTTTTTTTTTTTTGCTTAGCAAAGTTCTGCCTTGTGGTCACATTGAACTTCATTGAACTTAGCATGGCCCCAAAGAAAACAACTAACTTATTAACTGACTGAATCAAAATATTAATACATCTCAGCTCCTATAAACAGGATACACTAAATGAGGATATTTCAAAGTTAAGGTGGCTGCCTACCACAGAACCTTAGCTCAAAGCCGCTGATTAGAAACCAAAATGAAAAGGATAAACCGCCAATTTCTGAATATTTTAATAGCTGTTATTACAGCTGAGCCCGCAATGCGATAATCTTTTGTTATAAGAATCATTCAAGCGAGGCTATCGGGTCAATATAATGCATGAATGCTCATTTGCATGTCATTTGCATGCAGCCGTAATAACAGCTATTGTTTATCTGTTCCTAAGTCTGTTGTGTATTTGAAGTAATACTTCAAAAACTCGTGCTTGTGTTTCATTAGGGTTTCCAAACACGAGGACGAGTGCTTTTATTGTTTTCGAGTTTGGGAAACCCTAATGAAACACGAAGCACGAGTTTTTGGAATTACTTCTCGAACGAATTAATCAAATACAAAAAAGAAATGTCTCTGGAGATTATGGACTACTCCAACTGAAACAATACCAAGAATAGACTCATTATGATTTATTGTATTTTCATGTGTTTACTGGACAAAACCTGATTGTTAATTGATGTATAAAGAATAAAACCCATTAGTATAAAACTTTTGAAAACTCATTCATCAGCAACGAAATGGCTTGTAGTGTAGTTGTAAGTCAAGGGGTTGGAAAGGCTTAGGCTCGGGGTTCGACTCTCGATAAGGTTACAAAACTCTTTAAGACACTTTTTAATGTACTAAAAAATAAATTTAGTCCATAATAAGTTTTTGGAGACAATATTTAAGTAAGACGTATGTATTCGGATGCAAATTAAGAACACAGGAAAATATTTCAAACACTAGTCATGTTCAACTCGTGTTTCATTGGATTTCAAAACCCATCCACCTGACCAAATTAGAAATTTGGAAATTTGAAATTAGAAATAAGAAATCAGAAATTAGAAATAAGAAATTTGAAATTTGAAATTTGAAAGAGTCATGAATTATTAATGAGTTTGAGAATTCATATTCATAGCTTTTCAAAAATTAACGGACGAAATTCAAACGTATGCATGAGTCTGAGGCAGTAAGGTAGTATTGAGAGTCGTTTAACGGTTTTCTGTGGTCTTCTTGTCTTTATTTCTTCACAAATGAAATAATGACACTTGAATTAATGAAAGTTTTTAGAAGTTTAACTCCTAACATTAAAGAAACATCTGTTAGTTAGGAAAGTTAATTCCTGTTTGGACGATTGTTGTCGCCATTTTGTTTCTTGAATGAGCCTGCGATAAGATTTTTAGCGGACTCCCACAAACCGGAACCGCAGAAAATCTGTGGTAAAAAAAATTTATTCCCCCAGAGTCTTTCCCGGCGCTACCCGCTGACGAAAAAGCCGGACAGACTCTGGGAACGAGATTGGATTTTAATAGGGAACCGTACACGTTTTGACCTTCAACAGGGCAAAACCCTAAAATTTTGCGCTGGACTCTATATTTGTCTTTCAATTCAATTTTCCGAAAGAACAGGTAAAAAACAATGTTAGAGGAAGCTTGAGAATTATTTTATTTTACAAAAAAGCGTTGTGTCTGTTTTTGTGGCTACTGCCTCGAAGAGGCGAAGCCACTGTGTCATCGGTTGTGTGTCCGTAAGTCCGTAAGAGTATAACACCACAGAAAGTCCAAAAGTACTCGAACAACCAATCAACAATCAGCCGATTACCCTGAAGTGTATCTCGTGCTTACGTCGAGGACAATCGCTAAACTTCGGAACCAATCACCCGTCAAATGAAGCAATGTCGTCATTATTTTTCTTTCCGATTATTGTCGATTTGCGATCGCTACCGATCGCTACCTCGTGCTCGACGAGGGGAGTTTAGGTTTAAGTAAAGTTTATTTTGCTAAAAATTTGGACAATTTCATTTATCACAGCATTCATTTGCTATTTAGAAGCGATCAAATAAAAGGCTTTTCCAGTGTAATTCAACTTAAGGCCGATGTTTACACAGTCAGCTAAATCAATCGCTGGTCAATCAGCTCCATTTGCAGATGAAAAAGACCATAAGCTTTATACAAACACAAAACCCGGTCGGGGGAATATATCAGCCTCTTCGGAGGATAATGGAGCCTTTTCGGAGGTATTTGAGCCCCATTGTGGGATAATTCAGTTCATTTACGGAATAAATGAAGCCAAAACTCGTTCTTGCGTAACCAGCAATGACCACAGGAAATGTACAACTCTTGAACTGGATTTTGACCATAGATTTATGACTTTCTTGCCACAAAAGATATTCCATATATATATATATATTATTCAGTCAATACTAATAATCTCCAAACCGTCGCTGTGTAGAGCTCAGGATAGAATGTTAAAATGAATGTACAACTGAATTTTCGATACTTTGCTTCCTCAAAATCAGAGATAAGTTGTTCAAATATAAGGAATCGAGTTCATCGAGTTATTCTATAATCTACCAGATCTATTATCTTTACTAGTCATAGTTCTCTTCCAATTTATATTTTTTGATCTCGCTAATTTTGCAGTAGCCACATGCGCTTATTAAGCGCCTCATCGCGAGAAAAACGCGCCATCCAAGTGCTGTCAGTGGTGTTGAAGGAGCGCTTTGCGCATGCGTGCTCTAGGTGCACGTTTTCAAATGTTATTTTGTGCCCGATTAAGAGCTGCTCTTTAAAATGGCGTCTAAACTATGTGATTTGGCCTATTATTTGCTAAGATATCAAGCCCCGACTATAGGGCATTCTGCAAACTTTAGCGAGGAAACATGGAGGCATTTTCAAGCTTTTTAACTGCTGTTATTGTTCAACAATCGAAAGGACACCTCGGATTTTATCCTAGAACCAAAATTTAGTTTCGGGCTGTTGCTCAAATCATTCAACAATATTTCTGAGTACAAACATTTGTTTCTCTTGTCGTATTTTTGCTATTTCACCGATTTATAAACTAATTTAACCTTCATGTAATTTTCCCTTCTAGTACAAACCTTTGGTTTCAGTGTGATTTGCGATCTGTTATTTTGAAATTTAAAAAGGACACCTTAAATTAAGCTTAAAGTAATATTTTTATCTCGGGTTATGTTGTCATATAAATGAACCACAAATTGTGCTGCAAACATTTTTGATCCGCTAACACACACGCTATATTATATATATTTTGTGTTTTTAACCCATACTTTTCTTATAACTTTTTGCTGGCTGTATTTTCTTCTGAGCCGGGTTTCTGATTGGGAACCAAGTTGGCGGCGCGTTTTTCTGGCGATGTATTTTTGTTGTTATCTTTTGAGAGCGATTTTTGGCTAATTAAGTAAAATTAATGGTACAGTTTGAGCTTATTCTCGTAACTTTCTTAAATAATTTTTATGTAGTTCTCGAAAATAATGTTTAAAGTAGATATTTGAAAGAAATACTTCCATAGCTTTTATAGTTTCTGAGTTATAAATTATTTTGTGCGAAGCTTGGTTTTCGTCATTTTTCTTTCTAAAACTTGTCAAGATGGTAATGGTCAAAATTCGATATCTCGAAAACGAGCTCGGGACACTCCATTTTTCTTTATATATTTTGAATCAGCGTTAAATTTTGTAGAAAATAGCTTTCTAAGAAAGTTTTCTAATCACTTTTTGCTAAAGTAGTCACCTACCTTAAGGTAGAGTTAGGCGAGAAATAGGTCCATTACAACTGTTATGTAAACAGCTGCTGGACCTACTTAGCTTGGGCGTAGTGTTTACCTATTTCAGATCACGTGTCATTCCCTTGGGTATGGTTTCTGTGTTTCTCAGAAACGCTTGAGAAGATACTTTAATACGTATGAACGTTAAACAAAAGAATCTAGTTATACCCGAGAGGATAACACGTGGTCTAAATGAACTAACATTACGCTTGGCAAGCTAAAGAGGTCCAGTGATGAAACTAGCCGAACAGAGTTACGTTTTAAAAATCTATCAAATAAATATCTTCTTTTACTCAATAAGATCAATATAGGCATAGTGTAACAAACTAAGCTTGATGAAAGAGATATTCTATTGATACTTCTTGCAAGCAAAAATAATCCCCGCGTAAGTAAAGAAACATATAACCTAAAGAGTAAGCAAAAATAATTACATCAAACCACATTGTAACATTAAGAATAAAACAAATAATGTAACTGAATACTAAGTTGTCTGATTGAAAACCGACAGTAGAGCACGGGCTTGAGATTAAGTGTAAGAACTTATTTAATGAAAAGTTAATAAATCGGTCAGTTTATGGAGGCCTCAATGTATTTAGAAATGACTGTAACCATCTTTCAGGGCGACTCATCATTCTTCAATTTTAGAGAATGAATTTGGGCGAAACGAGAGGAAAAAGAAAAGAGAAAAAAAGTGGTATCGTGACGCGTACCAGTATTGTGTCAAAAAATTCTAAATCCCTTTTTTTAAGCGACGATCTTTTAATATTTCGAAAAAACGAAGACTGCGAAAGTAAGCTAAACATTCAGAATGCATATTTTGGCGGGCTTTTTCATTCAATGATTTGTCGAGGAAGCGCTATTGTTGACCCGACTCGATAATGAGGTCTCGAAATCGCAAATTTTCAAAGAAATAAGCTAAGATTTCTACTGAAAACAGCTAGAGGGTGTAAGTTGATTATTCGGAACTCATATTTTAGCAGCTTTGATATTTGTAAGAGTTTTTAAATCTTCCATTTTCACTCCGTTTTAAGCTGAGGCGCCCAGTATCCTGCCACACTAATTCCTGTTGTCACAAAAGCCTGCATACCCTGACAAGGGATGGTTTTAAGTGAATATTTTTTTAAAAACATGTTATGATTTTTCGTTGTTATGAAATATGAGGGCAAATAAAAAGATGCAGAGCTCTGAACTATTTTTATCAAGTTGTCTCGTCTATTAAAGGAGTGCCCAGAGTGAAGACACTTTTGTAATAAGCGTTTTGTTGACTCGTTATTCAAATGCCCAAATTTTCAAAAATAAACAAAGTATACCACATTTTTTAGAGCAAAATATGGAAAAAGGTAAGAAAAGTATGTATTTGTTGTATCTCATTTTATTTTAAATTGCCTTTAATTTAAAACTCGCACTTTTATAACGTGGTACGAAACTGGGCACTTTAAAAGTTGATGTCGAAATACAGCTAATACGCTAATAAATGAAAAGATTTCAAGAAAATTCTATTTCAGTATAACACCAGGTAAATTTGCTTTCTGTAAACAAATTTAATCAGAGAGGTGGTGACAACGGTAGAGAAGGTATGAATTTACAAGCTGAAATGGCACGATACTGGGCAACATACTGTACAGAAAAATGTCTTGTCTTGCTTGTTTTCATTTGAATTTCATTATTAAACAACATTTTCTTCCTTTTTTCCCTGGCTGTCAACCAAACCAGCTAAATACACTGAACCACTAACCTTGGGATTGATTTACTCTTTTCTTTTCGCCCCGAGTTTTCCCAAGTTTCAAAATGCCGATTTCTTTCCTGACAGTGAAGCGAGACAAGACAGAACATGTTTGCGCTTTCAGTATTTAACCGAGGTCGAGATTTCTTATTCGTTAGTTTTAATTGATTATCGCTAAAGGCGATTTATGTTTTTTATTTGTTATCAGCATCAAGCCGACTTACTGTCCAAAGAGTTGAATATTATCCCTATTATGGCCACTGAACCGGATTAAGTTAAATCTGGCAGGATTCAGAATTGACGTCAACGGATGCAGTTGAACCTTAGACATGAGTAGCCCTGGGGCGACTGTACGGTGTTTTTGAAGCGATCAGTGACATTGCAAAGTTAGAACACGATTGATATCATACGCATTAAACCGACAAAGATAACAAGAATGTAGATAGAATTAGTAGACAAACTTTCAGTTTTTGTGTGAGTGTTGACCCAAAAAAACAAAAAACAAAACAAAACAAAACAAAACAAAACAAAAAATAATAATAATAATAATTTTTTTTTGAAAGAAAAGCCGGAAACAAACAAAGAGCTGAATTTAGGCAGATAAGATGCTTTGAGCTGAATCTAAAATTGGCAGAAACTGAAATATGAAGGCAAAGTCTGCTGTCCAGTGAATACATGTAGCATTTTATCTTTGAATATATGTAATGGGAAATCAGAAAACGAAATATGGAGGGAATAGGAAAATGAAAGTACTGAAGAAAAGAAATGAAAGGGAGAAAGGAAAAGAAAACAAATTTGATAAAAATGAAAGAGGTAAACAAGGAATGAAAATGGAAAAGGAAAAATGGTGAGTGGGAAAGAAAAATTGGAACAAAATGCTTAACAAATAGATTTGAAAAAGTATAAAAAAAGAAGCTTTATTGAACGGGATTTTGGATTTATGACACTAAAGATATTGATGTTAGAATAGCTAATATAATATTTAGATGCTCAAGGTTAGAAAGACAAAAGCCATACGCAGAGATTTACAAAACCTGCAGAACAGCTGTGTGTAACGTATATCAGGTATTCTATATAAAGATCGGACCATATTGTAAGAGAAGGGATTTCATCTCATCTTGGGTAACGACATGAAACTACTACTTCTGTTAGTGGCTGCTTGTTGTGTCGTTGGAAACACTCTGGCACAAGGTTAGTGAATCCGTTGGAAAGAGTTAGATTTTAGTGCTCTTAAGGGGTACAATGAAGATCTTGCAAAAAGATGGGCAGGGAACTTAGAATCGAGGTTGTCTTTATATCTTTTTTCCATAATCTTATTGACTACAGAATGGTAGCCTGTGTAGCGGCATTATAGAACTCCAAAGAGAGGGCCACCACCCAGGCTTACAGAACAGCGTTTGGCAAATGATAAGTGGAATTAACCACGAGTATTACTAAGCCTGCGGCGAATCCAAGGAATGGTCACCCATCCATGGTCACCTTCTTAAAAACAGGCACATTAATCATTAATACAGGCACAATAATTTTCCTGACCCCGATCGGGATAAAAAGTAAAGAAAGAAAAAGAAAAAGAAAAAGAAAAAGAAAGAAAGAAAGAAAGGAAGAAAGGAAATAAAAAAAAAGAAAAGAAAAGAAAAGAAAAGAAAAGAAAAGAAAAGAAAAGAAAAGAAAAGAAAAGAAAAGAAAAGAA
>WUAP02175335.1:6384-23326 GCA_015163945.2 Stichodactyla helianthus | reverse complement strand
GATATAAACATATGAATCACAAAGAAAATGTTTTTGAGGAAGATTCGAGTATCGATATGATCTCTCCAGTTTTTGTTCAGTGTTTGAAGCGAATTCAATCATTTATCTTCAAAGAGGACCCGCAAGATTTTCTTAAGATGACTCATTTAAAGAAAGGAATTAAAGAATAATCGAGAGTAGGTAGTAAATAAATAACTTCTGAAGGAAGATTGAAGTGTCAATCTCCTTTATTCTACCATAAATCAAAAGCATTAGCAACACACTAGCATATCCAAAGTAATTTGTTTACACGTTCCGAACACCATAGCTTAACGCAACATTCATTGTTCAGCTGCCTTCTTGGGAAAACACAAATTTGTACAGACTTTCGAAAATATTTCTAAACATTTTTGCGGCAAGCACACAGGGCTACAGGCATCCCAGTTTACGCTCATAGAGCGTCTAGTTTGATAAAACACTGCTACTCGTTTTATAAATATCACATATAATACTCATGAATAATTAATGAGACAAAGACAAAAGAAAATCATAAGCATGGAGAAGCTTGTATATCTCATACAGTATCGTCCTGATTGGCATAAACTTTAAAGCTGATTTTCTCAGCCAAATTCACATGTATATTCAAAATTTTAGTCAAACGTGATACAGCTAAACTATCATAAGCAATATACAATATGCATGGCGATGTTGTATCTGATGTACAATCTCTTGCGTGCTGCTTGAGCTTGTATATCAGATACAACATCGCCACTTATTGTATATATCACTTAGAATATAACAAGGGAAGCAATGGGCTGTATCTTGTTAATTGTCAGTAAATAATAATGGTAATATCTATATTATAATCCAAACTATATCACAAATACATTCATTGTAATCATTGGTATTCACAATACAACACACAATACACATTCACACAGATGAATTACACACACTGGAATTTTTTGACATGAAACTTATTTTAGTGAGGGAAAAGAGAAAAAAATTATTAAATTGAGTTAATTCTAGATATGTTCCAAAGAAACTTTTTACCACACGAATGCCAGGTTTTAAAGTTTGGAAAGTAATACTCTAACTTGAGAATAATTGGAGATACAGATAATGAGAATTCACTCAGTGGAATTAAACCAAGCAATATTGCCTTAAGATTATAATAGTTTAAGCTTGAAAAATAAATAAAATTAAACAAAAACTAAAAAAATATCACTGGAATAAGGGACTAAAGAAAATTCTTTATAACATAATGTATTTTCCTACGGCAAACTGGGCATTTCTTCTTAGCTGCTTTAAGCTTTTCGGCACATGTAATACAACAAACCTGGTGACCTGAACGCCCATGAATGATGCTGGCATTTCTTGGTTCTGTTGTACAAATCACACACAAAGGTGTATCTGGCATTTTCTTTACCAATGAGGACTCAGGGGTTAAGGCTTTCAAAGGTAAATCAGAGGCAGGAAGCAAAATAGTTGAAGATCCAGGAGTTACCATTGTTGAATAAGTACTAAAAGCTGATTGCGATGATGATTCCCTTTTCTTATCACCAAAATTTAAAGAATTAGAATCCACATTTTCTTGACAGTCTGAAGAGTTGTGTTCCTTATTTTTTGCACAGACCATACTAGTCTTTTCTGTGTCTGTTTCACATGACGACACGCAAATGCCACTATCACAAGATGTCTGTGTTGTACTAGAGCAACTACTTGAAGAGCGAGAAAGTGAGACTTGTTTTTTTTTGTAAGAATGAAGCATTATTGGTTCAGTGGAAGAACTTGGCAAGGCAGAAAGATAAGTTGTTTTCTCAGTATTGACAGAATCAATTTGAACACAGGGAAAGTCTGTTTTGCATCTTTGGAGACTTGGTAGAAGTGGAAAAGGAAAATTGACATCTTTGGAAGGTACAGGAGCTGAAGTGGTCCTAAAACCAGTAAACAAGAACAAGCTGTCTTCACTAATTCATCTTTTACTTTATTTCTTAAAGGGACTCTGGGGTTCCCAACAGACCATAGCTTAAAATGCACATCAAACCGTGTGCATTTTGAAAATCTAAATAAAAATTTCAAAAAAAGTGCCTTTTGGGGTGATATTGTCTGTCAAAGTTAGCACCAGGCTCCCTGTGGAATTTCTTGGATTTAACGGCTTGAGATGCCTGTGGTGTGATGACGTCAGAATGTGGAACGTGTAAGCTAGGTGTAATTGAACTATAGCCAAATTCGCTTCCTAGTCATGGCTGTTCCTTATCAATTCGAGCCAGAAATTCCTTCAGGAGAAGAGGACAACACAGACAATGAACGTATGAGGGATGGAAGTGATTAAGATGGAGAAGTGGCAAGAAATGTAGTACAACTTGAAGGCTCGTGATGGAAACAGCTGATATGTGTTTATGTGGTAATGAGCTTGAATCACGAAAATGTGACAATACACAAGGTAGTTAAGTAGATAAAACATTTTATTTCTTATTTTATACAGTACTTCAATTAGTTTCTGTAGTTGAACTTAACAATGTGCTTTGGACTGTCAGGGTTCCCACTCATGTGGAAAAGTCAAATTCCATTACTTTTCCCTGACCAAAAACCATTTTTCAATGACCAAGATGCACACTTCTCTTTAGTCCTTTTAATTAAAAAACACATTTACATGAGCCACATATAGGTTACCAAAATATCTGTTGTTTCTTATACTGTTTTTAGTGTCTTCTCTTGGCGATCAATATTGTGTGTTCTTCCTTGTTAATTCTGTATGCTGTCATGTAATATTTTGTGTGTAAATGGAATGAAGTCCTAAGTCCTATAAAGAATTATATAATAGGAAGCCTTACAAAGCTTCATTTAGGAGTCACCTATGAAATTACATTGTCACCAAATTCAAAAATGAATTTGAAAATGAATTTGAGGTCAATGATAAAAATTCCCCGACTTTTCACTGACTTTTAGAAAAAACTAAAATTCCCTAACCAAATACAAAATTCCCTGACCTTGAAAAAAATCTAAATTCCCTGACTGTATTAGTATTTTTGACGACAGAGGGGACGGCTCTTCCATCTCGAACAAATATTCCAAACAAGTGAGGCTTTTCTAAGGAATTTTTATTTCTTTGAATACATATTCAATTCACTTGAACGCTTTTTCAGGTCTTTGCGTTATGCTAGTTATCACCAATTTACCAATTTACCACATAAACACATATCAGCTGTTTCCATCACGAGCCTTCAAGTTGTACTTCATTTCTTGCCACTTCTCCATCTTAATCACTTCCATCCCTCATACATTCATTGTCTGTGTTGTCCTCTTCTCCTGAAGGAATTTCTGGCTCGAATTGATAAGGAACAGCCATGACTAGGAAGCGAATTCAGCTATAGTTCAACTACACCTAGCTTACATGTTCCACAATCTGACGTCATCACACCACAGGCATCTCAAGCCATTAAATCCAAGAAATTTCACAAGGAGCCCAGTACATCTCATTTCCTAACTTTGACAGACAATATCACCCCAAAAGGCACTTTTTTTGAAATTTTTATTTAGATTTTCAAAATCTGCAAGGTTTGATGTGCATTTTAAGCTATGGTCTGTTGGGGACCTCAGAGTCCCTTTAACAATTTACATGTAAAGCAATTTGCCTTCCTGAAATTGAATGGAGAACTGGAAACAAACTCATGCTGCAAATAATTGTGGGACTAAATTTTGCAAAGCATGCTGCCATCTTACACTGGAGTCTGGGATGGATTTCTGGGATAAAATAGAGTTTGTGCCCAGTTTTTCTTTGAATTTTGGAAAGGCAAATTAATTCAGCCATTAAAGAACTTTTTATGGAGTGGTTCTTTATCTATTGAATCCAATTGCAGTTTTAATTGAGAAATAAGATCAGAAATCCTAGGAATATACACTGAGTAAGGGACAGGCCATTATTAATAGGGTAGGGTGGTGCACACAGTGGGGGTCAGCATTTTTAGGCTCCACAAGAGAGGGCTAAGAGCGACAATGGGAAATTTAAGGGGGGTCACCAAAATTCATGCAAGTAAAACTCAAAATGCTCTCACCTCCCCCCCAAAATATTATGTTTTTGGGCTGTGGTTCCTATATGAATTAAAAACAGGTGTACTGCATTAGTTCTTCTAAAGTGTGGATTAAATACCTTGTAAATTGTTGCACAGCAAAGCTTCTTTCTTTCCAACACTTAAAGCATTTGGTTGTCATTGGGTGGTTCATGGTCCAGCACTCTGGACATTCCCATGAGTCTTCACTGTCGCTATTTTCCTCATTCTCGCATTCATCCCCACCCTCTGCACCAGGGTCGTCATCACTGTCATCAGAGGAAATTACTATAGCAGGCTCTGAAAATGAAGGAACGAAAAGTTTATTACAGTTAATTTCACATAACTTTGCCCATGCTGGTTGGGAAGTTCATTGGGAACTTCCGAAGTACGTAACATAGTTTGCAAGTTAGTTGGCATTTAGCCAGTCTACTTGCCAACTTCAAAACAAAGTTCCCAACTTGCCTACTGCGGAAGTTCAGAACTTTGCCCTTTCACCAAATAATATGAAGTATAAAGAAAATATTTGATGCTTACAAGAATTTTTAATCAACTGAGATCAATAAAATTAGAATATTTCGTAGTTTAGTTCAGTAAAGACAATATTTCTGAACGTCCGCGCCAGACTTGTGAACTTCGTAACGTACTTCGGAATTTCCCAACGAACTTCACAACCAGCATGGGCAAAGTTATGTGAAATTAACAGTAAGTACAGTTTTATACAGCAGATTTCATGACTGTGAAAAGCTTGCAGCATGATTGGTGGTGTAAGTGTGCATATATTGCTAATATACTGAAAATAGCTGCATACACAACTTGAAAAGGGAAAGAATCTAAGGATGTACATAGGAAGTCTGTCAAATACATTTAGTGAAATATTTTTCAAATGCTATAGTTTTCAGTATTAAGAGTACTCTCCAAGGGGGTTAAATCCATCTTAATGTATCTTCTCAAGCATTACTGAAAAGCAAAGAAATAATACCCAAGGGAATGACTTGAGGTTTGAAGTGGTCTATTATCTAACCTTCATCTGAATCATCATCTTTTTCGTCTTCGCTGGTCTCCGGAGGTTCGTATTCCACAGAGAATGTGTCCAAGTCTGTTATATCTGAAAACAGTCATCAAAAATATTCTAATTACTCATGACTACTACCAATATACCTCAGTACTTGCTGCGCTCAGGCTAAAATGAGCCTGAGGTGATAGAGCAGATTTCGTATGACTGTGAAAAAGTTGCGGCACGAACACGACGCGGACACGGTCAAGGCGCGGCAAGGAACTTTGAAATTCTAGAAAACATTACAGTCGCGGCAAGGCACGCTTACGGTACTGACCATGCCACGACTTTTTCACAGCCATACGAAATCTGCTCTATATTTACACCCATGTACATCAATTCTATTGTTATACTACATCTTACCACTGTTCTTACCATTCGAAAAAGTAATCTCATCTTCTGAATCACTAACTATAGCAGTGGCCGGCGTCTCATATCCTGGCTTCCTAGAATAGGAACTCCTCCTGGATCCATCTGAGAAGTCATCATTGCTCTCAAAGCCACCTTTACGGATAAAACCAATACTACCAAATGGAAAGTTAAGAGGGCTACCAGCTCCACTGCTAACACTACTACTTACATCTAGAGAAAACCATGCAAAAATATATTACTATGAAAACATACTTTATGTAATATATAAAGTATGGGCTGGAGACATTTATGGACATTTAAAATGCGAGCCGCAGGCGAGCCATTTCATGCCCATAAAGGTCAATCGCAAATACTTTATATCACTTATGAAATGTCTAGGACTATATTTTCATGTTGTACTGATATTTAAAATGAATTAAGTAATTTTCGCTGAGAAAAGGTAGAGTGGAATGCAAATGAGGATGATTCTTTATCTGATTCAAAGACTCCAACACAGTTATGATTTTCTATTGTGTTTAGCTAATAAATTATTCATGATTTTATAATACATTATACAAACTTCAAATATATGTACTAAAATTTCCGTTAAAAAGGCATTGATACATGCAACATAGATACATCCTACTTTTATAATCTCATGGAATAAGTTCAAAGTTCACCAATGAAATTCCAAAGTAAGACTTGAACTTTGGAACTTCCAAATGAATTTTGGAACCCCCTTGTCAAACGTTATGTGAAACACACTCTGTAACAAATCAAGTGCTTACCTGTCAGATTTGCTCGTTTTCTTTTTTTTTGCTCCCTGGTGTTTTCACATGTTAGTAGTCCTAGAAAGAAACAGCACAGCACTTTCAAACATTACATTCTAAAAACTGCTATTTATAAAACAGCTATCCTCAAAGACAAAAATGACGGGTGAAACTGAAAAACTCTACTATCCACATACAGTCAATGTATACAGTATACAGTAGATGTCATTAACGTTGTCCACCGAAAAAAAGAAATTTAGACTAAACCAAAGAAATATCACGTGATACCAAAAAACTCACTCTAAATGCTTGTTAAAGGAAATCATTGTGTACGTAGAGTTTATATTTATTATTCCCTGTTAACTGTTAATAATACTACAGTTTAAATTTGAATTTTTATCCATTTAAACGAATAAACAAATCACATGACATTTCTTTTAGTCCAAATGTCTTTTTTTTTTTTGATGGACAAAGTTAATGACATTGACTGTACATCGTAAGGTACTAATAAATGTTTGGAATTATTAATAACATTGCATACAAAAATTTTATGGGTTCACAGCATCTCTATATGTTCTTTGCTTACCAGCTTTGAGATGGAGTTTTCTTTAATGTATCAGACAAAACAATGGTCTCTGTTAAATTATTAATATTCCCCTGGTTCCAGTAGTTAAAATCACTAACTGCTGCAGGAGAATATAGATTATCAACATCTTATCGCTCAGCTATCACATTGACCTCTTATGTCTAATCCATGTTCATTTTAAGATTAATTTTCCATCATCCCAAATACATTGGTCAAGGTAAATTGTTAGATTATTAGATAATTACCTAGCTCGGCATCTGACACATCGCTTACTGACTCAAGATTTTGATGTAGTAATTCACTGTAGAAAGAAAGACAATTAAAACATTACTTACCACATGTTAAATGTTGGGGTGATTACTAAGGTCTAGTTTTCATTATAGCAAAATTAACCCTGTGGATCTAGGAGTATGGGCAATGTTTTAGGGGAGGGAGCATACTCTACCCAAATTACATTACATTGCACAAATATTACACCCAGACACTGGAGTAACCTAACACTGAGTAATAAATGGAAACTAGCAAGTAAACTAGTATTTGCTGTGTTGGTGTGTAATGAATACAATAACCAATAAAAGGAAATCTGTAACACCGTGAAAAAAGAGAAATATACTTAACTTTACTGACCTTTTGAGCTTTTGAATGGCGAAAGCTTGAAACGTCAGTTCAAAACATCAGTAAAGTATATTTCTCTTTTTTCACGGTGTTATAGATTTCCTTTTATTAACACTGAGTGAGCTTTATGAAGTGGGACAAGACCGAGCTTCTTGGGGAAAGGCTGTGACTGCTGCCTGTAGAACAGTCTCTGTGATCAACAGACACCCAAGAAGAATCAGTCCAAGTCTGAACTCTTCAGATTCATAATTGCAAGAATGAAGTCAGTAGATTACAACAGAATCAGATGAAAATGGGAACATTCTAACTCCGATAATCCAATAACTATGCTGTTTTGTTTTTCAATGCATTCATAGTCTGCTTCCAACACCTGTGAAAACCAGTCAGTTATCAAGTTTATATCAACAAGTATAGGAGCTGCCATATTTATAGTTTAATGAACCACACAGTGACTTCAAGGTCTGCAATATCCACGTACAGTAAGATTGATCTATGTGTAGTGTAAGTGACTAGAAAGAAGAAATAGCAGAGCTTACCAAACATTCTCTGTCAAAAATTCTTTACATCCAAACACTTTTTCTAATATGTCATCCTCACAGTTTATCTTGGTTGGATTGTTAGGATCGATGAGTTTCTTGTCATTGATGTATTCCTTCAAATGTTCTATGACCTACATGTAGAGCAAAATGCAAAATTCAGTAATAAACACGGGGTTGACATTTATAAGGGGCAGACTTCTATGCTTCTCACCCTACCCTCCCTAATTTCTTTTCAGCTGATATTTCTGGGACTGCATAACAAATTATACTATTATGTATCACTAAAAGCACCTTTCCTTCAAAAACACTCATATCGAACCTGTATGAACAAAATCAAATTGGAAATAATTTTGTATTTTAAGGTAGACAATACATCACTTTATTCCTGTACCCTAAGATGTAAGCTTTATGCACTCAAAAGAAAACAAAAGAAAAAAATCCTAATTTAACAAATTATATTATGAGAAAATCTTAATCCCATAAATTTACATATTTATTTCTGACTTTACATTTCTATAGTTTTGGATTTGTGCTCCAAAAGTAATCAAATGAATTACACATAACTAAGGCCAAGATTAGTAAAGTGGATCTCTAATAATTCTTTTTGATAATACTTGCTCAGACAAGATTCATGGATGGATATATTTGTTTTGAGTGTCCACTGCATTATTGTTGGCACCTAATGGCTAAACTCCAGGCACTCTAGAACCATGTTATAACAGATCTCGTCCTTGCAGAAGCAAGTTTCTAAACATGCATGGCTTGCATTGTGACATGAATATCATCATACGTCATATTCAGTGACCTGTTACATGCAAAGTACACAGAAATTCATTAACCCATAACATTCTCATCAGCAAATACTGAGGAATATATAGCAATAGCAAAAAAAGATTGAAGGAAAACATCTACTTATTACTTAAAGTATTTGACCTCATAGGTGAATAAAACATTAGTCTAGAACCTTTATTTAAGTGATGTTAGTCTGATGTCTGCAAAAAGGATGCCAAAATGAATAAATTAGAACAAATAGTCCGTGAACTGAATAAACAGGATAAAATATCTGCAAAATTATAAAAAAATGTAACAGGAAACCATTAAAAAATTTTGCTAACTTTGATAATCATCATATTTATGTGCTTTTAAGATTTTAAAACATTTTTATGCAATAATTGTAACAAAATTGTTTACAGGTTTTAACTTATTTTTATGCACTAGAGATATTGTTTATGTTGCTGAATACACTGGTCTGTGCATGTACAAAATTAAAGTGATGTTTAGCCTATAGCAAATAGTTATCTTGGACACATAGCATATCTCATCTCATTCCTACCTTATGCATAGCCTAAATTGGCTATTTCTTATCTCAGTAAAAGATATACAAAGATGTGAAATATTTTTCACCTCTACTGTCACGCTGGGTATAACATTAGTGTCCTAATAGGTAACAAATAAAAATATGTTACCATGCATAATGCAACCTAAAAAGCACTTGCATTAAGATATGCAAGAAAGCACAAACAAACTCTCCCAGGATAGACAGCTAAGCTCCAGCCAAGCACCACATTCACGGTACTTGAGTAATATTCTGTGGGATAAAAAAATAGTAGGATATATGCCTGGGCGTGCAGCTATACAAGCCTATACTTGCACAGAATTATTCAATGATGTTTTAACCCTTATGATAATCTATACCAGCCTATCACAGGGTCTTTCTTGCACAAAACGCTTATTTTGGGCAACATCTAACGTTCTTTTTCGAATGATTTCACAGGAAAACTATTCACAAATTTGGTATGCTTTTAATACATTCCTGATCACCGCGAAAGATGAGCTTACTCAAGCGGAGAAACTGTCATTCACTGACCAATTTCCATCTTCAAAACCATGTCCAACAGGGAGGAATTCAAGATCAAACTTGGGTCAAATCGCTGATCAAGTCAAAATGAATACTTTGTACTTTCCAGCCATCAATATTCCCAAAAAATTCAATATTTTTATTTCATGACGTTTTGATTTAGCCCAAGTAGGCAATAATACGGTTGAGATACTCTGATCTGATATCAATCGAACTGGTTTCTTGGAAGTGAGTTTTCTGTATTCTTAGAAAATAAATGGTAGAGTGTGTAGTCGTAATATGAGCAAAGCGAGGAAAGATAAGACTTGTTTGGAGGGATCGAAATTTGAATCTGTTTGGAAGTACTCGTGGGAAAATGACCTTTACAGTTGTTTGAAAAAACTAACAATGGACTGCCTAGTTGGAGGGGTGATAAGGCATCGTAAGACCTGATTAACAATGAAAAGAAAATATAGAAAAAGAAAACAGAAATTTTACTATTGAACCGGTTGACACATTGCCCTAGAATCGAAAGGGAATTTAAGCTAACAGGAACTTAATGTCAATAAAAAATTAAAAGAAAGAAAAAATGTATTAAAAAAATCAAATACTCGTACACAATTCTTCTAGATGTTTCTCCTTGTCTTATTTTTGAGGTTTATTGGGGAAATAAATTAAAAAAAATTTTTTTGCAATATTTTACCTCAGATTTTGTATACACTGGGGCCGTCGCACCAACTTTTTCCAATAATATTTTTAATTCAGGCCGAGGACGAACCTGCAAAATAATTTTGTTAATAAATACAATAAAAAATACGCTAAAAAAACTAGTTAACTACATTTTAAAGCTTGATTAACGTAGCTAAACCTTTTTCAATGACAAACAATAATAAGGTAAGGTTTGCTTGGTTGACAACAGACCCTTGCCAGCAATTATAACAAGTAAAATAATTTTTAAAAATATTTAAAAGAAGACAAGGTTCAAAAACTTCAGTATTGAGCTGAACTTTGCAGTTTTTGAGTTAGATTAAAGTATGTAACCGGCATTTGTTGTAATATTATCGGTTGTTATTAGAGCCATCTTTGTAATTTTACCCCATTCAGACACACAGGCCATCTTTGTGCACTGACTTTACACTCACCAGACCCGTATTATATCTCTTCGGTTTCTCGACGACACTGCAAGCCCCTTCTTTGAACTCCATCTTTCTTCTTGCCCATATTCAACCCTCAGTTTGGCACATGTTTTCAACTCTAAACCGTTCCTCTGGTTTTCCGAAAAAAAACCCCAGCTAAACAACCACAAATTCTATAGGTATCAGGTTCGAAGACAAGGAGAAAATAACTTCTGATCAACACCTCTGTCTAAAAAATCTCCTTTCAGACAAGTTCACTTTCCTCATAACTTGATATTAAAAGCTCAGTTATTTAGAATAATATTCATTTCAAATTCCTAAAGAATCGTTGGGACAATTTTCGGTATATACTTGAATATCTTATTATTATTTACAAGAGATTGTAAACTAAATTCTCTTTAGCTTTTGCTAGCATTCATTCAGACTTGTCTGTACACGTTCAGAGAGCACGAAAGATCGTTTCTGATTGGCTGTTTTACACCTGGTACGTGTCAAAATATGTTTGACAAGGCTACATTTTTCCCGCGCTTTTTGCTGAATAAGCACGACCGCCTGCAGTCAATGAGCCCTGTTGTGTGTGCAAAGATTGACCTTAATATTCCCGCTAAGTAACAAATAACCTCTAAATCTATATTACACCTCTTTCTAAACAAAAATGCATCCTTCCCTGTGTGTTAAAAAATCAGAAGTAAATCTCTTTGCATTAAAATTTGAGAGTAGTAAGCTTGGGCCAGTTTCCGCAGCTACACAGATATGTGTTATTACGTCACAGGGCTGGTCAAGCTTATGTAAAGCCTTGGTAATCCGATAGTTCCATTGAAAATGGCTGTTTACTATCAAAGATAATAAGATGGGGTCGGTAACCTGGAGTATACTATTTCGACAGGTTCTTGTCTGTGCACATGTGTTGACTAGAGAAGTGTGTCCACCACGTTTTCTATTATTTAATCGCGTGGGACATTGGTCACATTTCAAAAAGGTCAAATGGATGAAACAAGGCAATGTTTTTTTTAAGATGACTGCGCAAAAAAAGTTCTCTTGTTTTTCTTAGTCATTGTCATGCGCACAGTTGGACAGCACAGGACAGGGACCGCGGAGCTAGTTTTCTGTCTCACAATTTTTGGTTAGCTTTAGTCCGGGGTTACTCCTTTTGCCAGACCTCACTCACGTCACATGCGGTTTCTTGTTGACTTTATTTTTGATAAACTGCTTCCCAAAACTTGGCAACTGTGCGCTTCTCTCGGGCTACTTTTTATCATAATTAATAATTATTTTAGTATTCTTTCTTTCTTTCTTTCTTTCTTTCCTTTCTTTCATTAATTTTATGATAATCATTTTTTAATGTCACGGTCTTCCTGTGGTAAGCCTACACGTAAGAGCATAGGTCTGAGTAAAGTCCAAGTATATCAAGCAATGAGTCCCAAGTTAAAAACGGTCAAAAGAATATCCTTCTTCACACAAACAACAAGGTACAGCAACTTCTTTAACTCAAATGATAAGCACAACCTTTAAAATAAAAAATATAGATAAAAATATATTCTATTCAGCCAGTAAGAAACCAGTCATTATTAGAGGGGAGGCTGGTGCATTTTGGTGACCCCTCCCCCTACATTTTACCACTGTCTCTCTCTTAGCCCCGTAATTAGCTCCCTCATTTGTGGAGCCTAAAAATGCTGATCCTTCCCCCCCCCCCATAAAACTTTATTTCAGGTCTTTTGAACCTGTATTAAATAAGGTTGTGTGACTGTGTATTTTTAATTTCATGTCTCATAATATGTTTTAATTCAGATGGTTTTCAGACTTGCATCAGTTACATCTTTGGTAAGGCCTTTTAGGTGCTTGAGCACACTTTGTCATCCTGGTTTGACGTCATCAGGAGCCTACCATTATAGAAATTCTAATTGGTATAAAATTTCCAGACTCCACACTTCGAAAACCCACATTAACCAAACCAATTCACCAATCTACCAGTCTCGTAAAAGATATGGCTTCACTATCAGAGAAAATGGAGAAAGTCTGGAAAAACTAAGCCCTGTTGTTGTCATTCTTGGCTGGAACAATTCCCAAGACAAGTATTTAATGAAATACAGTGAAATGTTTGAGAAAAGAGGTTATGAAACAATGGCTGCAACTGCAAATCCATTCAACACATTTTTTAGAAGTGGATCAAAAGTAAAGCAAACTGGACATCAAATCTTGGACATCCTCCTTGAAATGAACTGTGCAAATAGACCAGTTTTCTTTTATGCATTCAGTAATGGTGGTGGTGCAGTCTTTTTTCAAATGACAGAAGCTTTGACAATCTCTCAGAGTAAATACTATGGGAAAATTAAAGTAGCAGGGTCTATATTTGATAGTTTTCCAGTGACACCTGAGATGAAAAATGTCAAAATAGTACAGAAAACTGTCACTGATTATATAAAGAATCCTGTCACCAGAGGACTAGTATGGTATGGTCTCGGGCTGTCTGTACCTCTTGTTTTGTTTTTGAGTCCTACCACCAAGAGATATATGCATGGGTTAATAACTTCACCTTTGACATGTGACCAGCTTGTTTTGTTTTCTAAGGCAGATGATTCTGCACCTTATGAAGACATAGAAGATTTTATTGATGAAAGGAGAAAAAGGGGAGTCCATGTGGTAAGCAAATGTTGGGAGGATTCTAGTCATGTTAGTCATTTTAGGAAACACCCTGATGAGTATTCAAAAGTCGTTTATGATTTTATTGATAATTGCCTCAAGAAAATGTAAACATAAAAATTTTTTAATTTGTTTGTAAACGTAATCAAGTAGCATTATTGCTAATTACAATGTCACACCACTTATAAAACATTAAAGTTATTCACATACAAACACAGTTGTTGAATTACTTTCTTGACATTATTGAACAAGGGTCCTGAAGAGTTACCTATTTTTGCCATGTGAAAGTGGGATTTAGACCACTGGGAATTGGAGAAAAACAATGAAATGGGAATGGGAAAATATTTTAATGACTTTAAAAGTGTGTAAAGTGAACGCTGAACTAATTTTCTTAGTCTGGGATTTGGATACTGGGAAGTGGGATTCGTAAAAAAATTGGGCTGGGAAATGGCATTTTAAACTCTCTTTGATGGTGCTCTTTTTAAATTTCTGTTACTTTACATGTATCACAGTTTGTGGTGATGTTTATCTGTTGAGGTTTTTTCTTTCTATTAGTATATCTTAGTTGTTTATTCCCCTTCTTTCTTCACTACAGTAAACCACAGCAGAAAACATTCATACTTATCCCAATGGAAGGAATTGTTGAAGGGTAAAGAGGTTTCCAATAATAAGGGTGTAATTTAATTCTTATTCTTGGAAAAACGGCATGTCCGCCATGTTGGAAGATATAACAAAGGAATTCATTAAAAATCTTTTGTCAAATTCTTCCAACATGGTGGCTATGACGTCAATTGGAAACCAAGAATAAAAACCCTGGGTAGAAAGTTCTAAGCTTCATTCCTTCAATAGCGATAGTTCATGTGATATAAGCCTTTGTCATTCATGTGCCAACCAGATTGATTGGCTGGTGAAACAAAGCAACTTGTGAAAAGCTTTTGTGAAAATGATTGCCATATTAACATCACAATGATTTTGTTAGTAATGAAGTATCACTATAGGTTTGATAATAATATTTCCTCGTTTGACACAATATCAATCACAGCTTTACAGGCAATAACTCAAAGGCTATGCAGATGACCACATAGCTTCTATCAGGTAAGCAACCATATTAAATCCAAATTCACAAACAACTTTTGCTGATTCAACCAAGATAGTCAGTGATATTAGGACTGTTCCAACGCAATATTATATCTTTCTTCCTCTAGTTGGTTAATTTGTTCTTTAATCCCATTTTGACTTTCTTGGTCGACCTGTTGTTGATGTAGAGGGCTGCTTGCTATTCCCAGAAGACACGGTCATGTACCCCAAGTACAATACACAACCAAACAGAGTAGCTAACCCAAAAGACATAACCACTTTATTCTGAAATCAAGAGATCACATTCAGCGATTCTCTTAGAAGATATAAATGAATCAAATATTCTTAGATTCTTACTGGTTTGATGAATAGTTCAGGGTTTATTAGCCTGAATGCAAAAGTTGATTGTCTTGGATTCGGACCTTTTGACTGTCCACTGTCTGCCATGTTGTTTTCTTCACGGTCACCCTGTGTCCACAGGATACCCAAGCTATACGATACGTAGTTTCCGCAGAAACCCCGTAAATTGTACAGTATAAACATTCATAAAGGGGTAAGACGAGGGATTTATCTATTTTGCTTTGTGGAAAATGGGATTAAGGCCACTGGGAATGGGAAAATACAACTGGCAAAATGCTTGGGATTCGGAACGCTGGCAATTGGGATTTGTAAAGAAAATTTGGCGCTGGGAAATGGGGTTTGCCTCACTCTTCAAGAACAGGAACCTCTCAGAATTCGTGTTTCGCAAGAAATTTTTAACTTTTCTTACTTAAAAGCCTTGTATTCTCATTTGCCGACCTCCTAAATATCAAGAAAAATCGTAAATCAAGTTGGCTTAAATTATACACTTTGATTGATCAAGAAATCAAAATACGCAACGTTGTTTTCAGATATTTATTAATTTATCAGCTATTTGACAAATTATAGAGGTTATATTGTAGAATTTTGATTCTTTCATAAATCCATTTTTCCGGTTTGTTTAATGTTATATACAAAGGTAGTTCACCACCCTCATAGGTAGAAATCCCCCATAGTCAAATATTTCCGTACTCTGACATATTCAGATTTGATTAAGACTACAATTTTCCCTTTACCGCTTAAACGATTTATTTCTATTACTTAGTGCTGGGGACTCGGAAGCGTTCTCTAATTTTCTCTTTTCCTCAAATATTTCCCCTTAAGAAGCTTCATTGAAAACATTTTTAACGGACTTCCGCTAAAAAACTTCGGGAGCAAATTATGGCGGGAACCAAATGTGGCTTTTGTAAGGCCCAGGGCCTGATACTCAGGTTACATATGTTTCTGCTGTCGCTACTGTAGTTTCCTACTTGTGTTATTTCTGATTATGTTGTGTTGTTTATGTTAATGTTGTTTCAATTCATAATCTCTGTTGTTGTTATTATTTCTATTTATTTATGCTTCTGCGACTTTTGCGATTATGAATACTTCTTGTTATTTATAATTTTTGTCATTGTTCTTAATGTTTCAGCTTTTTTGGTATTGCTATGGTTTTCCTATTTTTTGTTTTGTTTTTTGTTTTTTAGTTTTTAGTTTTAGTCTTAGTTTTTGTTTTCTTTTTGTTGTTTTGTTTTTTGCTTCTATTTTTTATGATTGTTTTTGCAGTTGTCATTTCCTCTTGTTGTTATTCTTGACGTAATAGTTGTTGCTTTTGCGTGTTGTAGTTGCTGAAGCAGTTTCAAATGCTGTTCTATCTTCAACGACTTCCTTCAACATATAGTCACGAAATCATGCTGGAAAGAGATCAAGAGCTAACGAATCAGCTCTAAACACCCTCTAGGAGTTCTCTCCCTTTATCTCCGGCTTTGCTTGCGAAGTAAACTGCTGGCTTCTTGAGCCCTAGGCCTTGTAGATAACGTGCATACTCTGCGTAGATTGTAGCCATTAATGATACTGGAGAATGTTAAGAAAATCAGTGATTCTGTAGGATTGGTGGAATATCAGACTTATTCCATTATAATGTTATTAAACATTATAATGTTATTAAACATCACAAGCATCATACATCATCATGCACCATCACCAACTTCACCATCATTGTCATCATCATCATCATCATCATCAACCATCATCATCAACAGCACCACCATCGTTATCAGTAGCATAACAATCATCATCATCATCATCGCCATCATAATCATCATCATCAACAGCACCACCATCGTTATCAGTAGCATCACTATCATCATCGCCATCGCCACCAATATCATCATCATCATCATCATCGCCATCATAATCATCATCATCAACAGCACCACCATCGTTATCAGTAGCATCACTATCAT
>WUAP02175224.1:0-23333 GCA_015163945.2 Stichodactyla helianthus | reverse complement strand
AACCTGTTCCAAAATGCTTCTTATGGTTTCTAATTTTACTCCAGAAAGTAAAAAATGAAGGCTTATAGGCACTTTAACTGGATCAACAATTGTACAGATGCAATGGAAATCCCTTTTAACTCTTTAGTTTTATACCATGTACATTTATTTTAGTTCAAATTATATATTAATACAAGACCATGATGTCAAAATTCCAACAATAAACTAATAAATATTTACAAATATAAACGCAATATTGACAACTGTTATTTCTTGAAGTATGAATTATCAAGCACAACAGAATGATTTTGCTGTGCTCACTCCTGAGAAATCTTTTCAACAAGAGAAGATAAAATCCGTATCTCTGCGCACCCATGTAAAATCCTCTATACTCACTAAACCAAAACTGCTTTTACTTAATATACTCTTAGTTTAACTTATCATCAATTAATTTTTAGACTAGCATCATGTCAAAAACATCAGCAGAGGGCATGGCTATTCCAAAATTTTCTTAGCTTTACAAATTTAGTCCATGTTTTTTTTCCTTCTCTTTCAAAACTCAGAGTCAAACTGTTATCATAACTCAAAGACAGCAATAGCAAAATTATTCTTTGCCAATATATAAAGTGAAATTATGAAAACTTAGGGAGAAAATATTAAAGAAACTTTTTAGAACAGACACAAAAACTGTGCCTACAAATTATATTATTTAAGAATTGATTTATTAATAGAATAAATTAAATTTAACATTAATCATCGTCGCCTAAATATAATAGTAGCTTATGCTGGTACATATTTGTAATATAACACACACTAAACTACCATCTGCTTTGAAATGTTATTTTCCACCCATTTTTATAATTACCAGTATAAGGTGCAACTCTAAAGTCTTAGATAAGACTGAAAATTAGATGCTGTTGGTATCATGCCATCAATCAAATCTCTCTTCTGTGATTGGTACAACACTTGAAAATGACCATTATAATTTGGTTGACATCCATCTAAAAGCTACAAATCGACCTCAGCTTGGGAGTAACATTTCCAGATCCTGTCATTCCCTTGGGTTTTATCTGTTTTTCAAAAACACTAGAGAAAATATATTGATATGGATAAACCACAAACAAAGAATCATATTCTCAAGGGAATGACATGTATTCTGAAATGGGAAAACATTAATGCCCAGACTGAGGAGGTCTATTTCATCATCCTGGGGTATTTTAGCATTGCACTTTAACAAAGATGGTTATAAACTATCTGAATTCCTTCTGTAATAATCAATCAGTAGTCCTGTTTTATTTGTTATTACAACAACTGCCAGTAGAGTCTCCTTTCCCATTTCAGTTTTTATTTTATTTCTATTTACATATCCAAATTGATTTACTGTAAAGTTGATCCTTAGAGTACCAATCCTTGAACTTGTGATAGGCTGAGTTGGTCAAATATCAAAAAGCACCAAATCTAACTTTGTTGAAAATACTTAGACTGCCACAATAACATGGTTAATGATTTCTTCCATATACTTTCTTAATGTGATAAAATAGTCCAGTTTCACATTCCATAATTACCGCTGTAATCCTTGACCACGGATTCATTTGTACAGGCTAAGCCTCGTTTAAGAACAAATTATTCATAAATACCAACGGCAATGTGAAAATGTACAACTTGAACAATACAAACACTTTTCAATTCCACGGACTTTCACTAGTATCTATGAATAACTTACTTATAAACGAGGCTAAGCCTGTACAAATGAATCCATTGTCAAGGATTACAGCGGTAATTATGGAATGCGAAACAGGACTATTTTTATGTGATCAATATACTGGTAATTCTATTACTAGCAAGTATAGAGCAAGTTTCATATAAGTGGGAAAAATACAGTACTGAATTACAGCATGTCCAGTGTGGTATGAAGTAACAATGAAATGGCTTCCCATTTTTTATGTGAATCATCCAATCACAATGTGTAATTACGGCTATGGTTAAGCATGGGATTTCTATGATACAGCTATGAATTTGCTGTAGTGTTTCCCACTCATATGAAATGTGCTCTAACAATTCTGTAAAATCCTACCATTTCTAAAACTAGAATTTCACTATCAGAATGAATTCAGACAGAATGAATTTAAAATGTTTTTTGTCCACCTGAAAAGTACTTAATAAGACTGTGTTATATTGGGAAACCTGGAATTAAGTTTCAAGAATTCGTACCCTAAATAACTGAGCAAAATAGCATTGAAATATTTAAAATACACAAAGCACCTTAAACAACATTTCTTTATCAGCTCCTAGAAAAACGTTCACACCAACTGTATCATTTTTACATCATATTACTTAAATTATTCCCACTTTACTAGACCTTCAAGTTTTTAACAGATATAAGAAACTAACACAAATATAATACAAAAATGCTTTGAATTTTTGTACCTTGGATTAGATAGACTGGATTTTCTTTTGAAGAATAAGAAATATTTAGGAAGTACAAGTATTCCAGCCCTCTGTGGAAAGTGAGGTTCAAGTAACAAACCTGTCTGAATGCTTAACATTATTTAACAGTAGCTCAAAATGATTGCAGGTAAATAGATAATGCGTGCATGAAATAAACTCTCATGAGATGTGCAGAAATCTCTTGTACTGTGATTGGTGGACTGATGGTGTCAATTTTATAACATGAATGTCCTGAGTGTCATGATTATTCAGAGTCATAGGAAGTTGACTCTAAAATACAGCTGATTTGGGTTGAGGGTTTAATGACAACCTTTGCCGCGACTGTTGTAGCAGTTTGAATCACACAAATGTTTCTAGGTGGTAGGGAAGATGCTTTTCTGGGAAAACTTTTGTTGCTAAATGAATGAAATCACCTGTAATTGCATTTCTAACTTTAGTCAATACTTTATCAATAACAATGAACCTTAAAATGTATGCTAATGCCTTTCTGGGGTGATAAATTGTTCTTTTCTTCTGAGTTTCACATTTAGAAGATAATAATTCTTCCTACCAAGAAAATATTTTCCCTGAAAAATGTCTTCCCCACCATCTAGAAATGTCTGGCATTCTGCATAACAATGTGTGAACTAAATTGTTACAATGATCACTATGAACATCACCATTAAATGCTCCACCTGAACTTGCTGTAATAGCCCACTAGAAATTTTGGTGAGTTAGCACACAATAAGATCTTGATTGAGGCTCTTGGGGAACAAAGGAACAATGGTAATTATTTCATTCTTTCCCCAGATCCTCAATTCAGATTTTATTGTGTCCAATCACTCAACCAAAGTATAGTAAGTGGGCTATTCAAGGCATGAAATCCTGATAATCTAATTACTGTCCATCATGTGCATCAACCAATTGCCTGTTACTTAGAACCTATTTCTGTACGACAACCTGTACAAGTATAAACTGTTACTAGAGATGATAGAATTTCAAGGTCCAGGAATTTATTCTAAAACTAAAGGCAACAAAACCTAACAAAATCTGTTGGATGTAGAAACTATTTCTAATATAATTTTTTTTAAGGCGTTGAATCATCTTGATACGTAGGTGTATGTTCGTGTAGGGGTAGTTTCTTGAGGTTCAGTGTAGTTTAGAAAATCCCACATAAGAATGGTGTCATCATGAGAGCTACTCACTATTTGAAAGTCATCAAACTGTAGTCGAAATACTCGGCCAGTGTGTTCCTGTAACAACAACAACAAGCAAGGCTTAGTATAACCTAAATGACAACAACATCAACATACAGCAACAGCAGCAACAACAAGAGTAACAGCAACAAGAGCAGCAGCAACAACAACAACAACATCAATGACTACAGAGACAACAGCAATGACAATGAAAACAACACCAATGACAAAAGAAACAACAGTTACATCAACTGCAGCAACACCAATGACAATAACAACAGCAACAACAGCAGCAACAACAGCAACAACAGCAGCAGCAGCAGCAACAACAGCAGCAGCAGCAGCAACAGCAGCAGCAGCAACAGCAACAGCAGCAACAACAGCAACAATGACAGCAAGGACAACAACAGCAACAACAACAACAACAACAACAACAACAACAACAACAACAACAACAACAACAACAGCAACATCAACAAGGACAACAGTGACATGAGCAACACAAGTAAAGACTTACCACTAGCGTTCTTATACAAAGAGATCCTGCAGGTGCTCTTGGATCTAAGGCAGCTTGCAAGTCCCATACTTTTATTTTTCTGTAAAGAAGACAAAAACAAAAACTAAACAAACACGTGAAGGTTTTCGTAAATCCCTAGCTAGTATTTTTCCAGTATTGCAACAACTTTAGTAACAAACATACAAAACACGTTGTACAGTACACACTGAATTTCAATGCCCTTGGAAAGTAAACATTCACCTTGCATGAAATTGTAGTCTGCAGTTGGTAAAAAGAAGCAGCACAACAACTTACCCATCATAAGCTCCACTGACAATCCTTTTGTTGTCAAATCTGATACATCTGAACAAGACAAAATCACAGGAGCTTTTTAGTACTTGGCTTAGCTCAACTTAGGTCTTAGAGCAAACTTGAGAAACTAGAAAATCTTTGTATGTTACCTGACAAGCTCCTCATGACCCTCAAGAACTCTTAGACATGCTCCACATTCTATATCCCAAAGTCTGAAAGAAAAAACAAATCAATGAAAAATTCTATTTGAAAGTATAATGATGACTAAATGAAATTAGTCAAAGTTAAAACTTGAGGCATGGCTGTGGCCGATATAATTCATGGCAGACCCTAGCTGTGGCAGCTGCTTATCTTGCTGCTTGTTTCTTCTGCTGCTTATTGCATGGTATTTGCCTACCCTGTGCTGGATTCCCTGTGCTTTTCACGGTACACTGGTCAGCAGTTATCCTGAGTCTGTGGGGTGCCCCTTGTTCTCTCTAAGGGCTGTCATTTGCCCTCATGCTTTGCTGCAGCTTTTTGCTTGAAGTATTTGCTTCCCCCCTCCCCCCACCCCCCACTCCCGGGTAAGTATATACATAGAGGGTAAGTATACTTTCACTGACAGTGGTCAGTGTGACGGGTGCCAGGTGGTGGACCAAGGGTTACCACCTTGCCACAGGGGACACGTGCCTCCTACCGGATGGCACTGAGGCACCTATGCCCATCCTCATCTTTGCTGATGAGGTTTAATAGATAAAACTATATAGTAAATTAATTCAAAACATAAGGAGTGAGATTTACATTTTTGCCTCAATGAAGAATGCCAGTAAAGATTCAGAAACACTGTGCTCTGCACAAGGATATTTTAACAATTATTCCATGAAATTGAGTCATACAAGCTCATAGCCAACGAGGCTTGCAGCGCCGAGTCGGCTATTAGCCATGTACGATGAGATTGAGTGGAATAATTGTTTTATTATATCCACATCCACTGGATTCTGAGAAAGAGAATTTTAATTATTTTCAAGTTTAAAAAATGAAATAATGTCAGCGAAACACTCCACCATTTCGTTTACTTCTCTACTCACAGGATATGAGCTGATATCCTAGTAGTAGAGGAACCAATCAGAGTGCATGATTGCTCATATCCAGTGATGTGGATATAATAACATGTATTATAGTGTAAAGTACCTTATAGTGTTGTCTGATGATCCACTGACGACAAGACGGTCTCTATACTGCAAACAAGCAATTCCTCTTCTATGTCCATTTAGGGTCCTTACAAACTCACAAGTTGATGTGCTCCAGACCTTTGAAACAAATAAAGTTGATTAATGTGGGTTATTCCACCCTTTTCAGTGTCATAATGATATAAAATCAGAAAAAATCCATTCCTTTTTGTTATTAATGTGGAACAATCACAGCAGAGCAAAGATCTAATGTAGGCAAAGGCATTAAAGATGAATCAAAAGGGAATTTTATGGTGAGAGGGAAACCAGAAACTCTCAAGAAAAACCTTGTAACATGAGGGATAGCCAACAAAGAACTCATTTTTATGTACAACTGCAGTTCCAGAGGACCACTACAGAATGAGGCAGCACCCACAACCCATGCATACCTTAATTGTTCTGTCACCCGATGCAGATACAATGTATTTATCATCAAAGTCTACCACATTGACAGCTGCTCTGTGCCCTACTAATACCCTTCTTAGACTTATATCAGTAGGGGACTGCATATCCCAGACTGCAATGGAACGATCCTGAAAAACAAAAAAGTGAATTTTGTTAAGTGAACAAGCAATTTAGTCAACTTGCAGCGAAACAAAAATTCCATTAGTTTTGATAGTTCCTAGCACTTCAAAAAGCAGGTAGAAATAAGAGAGTTAGCAGGAAAAACTAGGAGAGAATGGGAAATGGAACAGAACAACAACTGGGATAGCACAGCGATAACACAAGGACTATTGTGACAATAAGAACTCACTGGTATTGGTTACCAACCTTAGAACAAGTAACCATCATTCCTTCTTGAAATCTGAGATGAAGAACTGCTTCACAGTGATGTATCAGAGTATTCAACATCTCTCCAGTGTGAACATTCCAAACTCTGAAAATAAGAATCCATCATTGTTAATCCTATAATTTGGATTTCACATTATTATGAGTCCAAAACTATAACTTAATAGACCCTTTGATTAATGCCAGTTTAGACATCAAATTTTTGCTGCATTGAATCTAATGGCTGTGTTTCATGCACATGAAGTGCCACATCTGAACCAATTGAATTTGACAGATTTGATTAGTGTGGCAGAAAATTAAATTCAACTAAGCCAGTTGCATGAAATGACCAAAGTCAGGCATTGACTGGAATCCTGATTTTTTGTCATGTCAAATGCAATGCAAAAATCATAAAAGCTCATTATTACAGCAGCCTTGGCTCATATGCTCACATTAAGCCTATTGCAATCAGCAGAATAAAATGTAACATTTGAATCAGATGTCCAATTTAATGGATTTCAGTCAACCTTACAGGCAATTAGATTCAAAGTGGCAAAAGTTCAAACACTTATGCAAAGGGTCTATTTGAGTCAATTGGTCAAGTAATTCACTGGCTGGGCCAAAACCCAAGGTTCTCAAATAACTGAGCAGAATGTGCCACTCTTATACCTTCCTTTGGTCTCAAAATTACCTTACAGTTGAATCACTTGAACCAGTTACTATGACATTCTCATCATATTGTAAACAAAGCACTGATCCCGTGTGTCCTGTTAATACTTTGATGCATTCTAGAGTCTTTTTATCCCAAACCTTTGAACAAAAACAACAAATTATATAAGTCAGTGGATCAAACAAATTGCTCCTATGTACCATGATTGTCATTCTAACTGGACAAACTGTTCCAAACTTCAATTCCACTCTGAAACAATTAAGCTACAAAATACGAGTTACAATTTACACAAACATTTTTGGTTTAATGCTAAAAAATTCTTTTGAGTTCTTCACATGTTTATTATAAATTTCATTCAAGTGACAAATTTAATAAAGCCTTTATAAATTGGTATGTTATTTTGATGAATTATTTCTCTTCCTGCACCCTGATATTGATTTTATCTTGTCAGATTCCTTGTCATGTTATGGTATATTGATGAATTTTTATGTAAAAATAATTCATCAAAAACAGAAAGATCATAATAACCTTGATGGTGTTATCTCGTAATCCACTAACAATCTTTTGGTCGTCATACTGTAGGCAGTAGACTCCTTTACTGTTCTCACTTCTACAGTAAATTCTGTGTAAAGCATGATGACCACATCGCCAGTTTGTTTCTATTGTCTGCAACAAAAATAACCCAAAAATATGTCTTTAAATAGCATACCTACTAGATATCAAATATCAAAATATAATTAATGAAAAAAGGAAATCCATGTATGTGTGGTTATAAATGGTATGTATGTTATGTTATGGTGTGGTGTAATGTGGTATGGAGTAATGTGGTTTTACTCAGGTTGCTGTGGTTATATCTCATAAAACCATGCTGTTTATCCATTTTAAACATCTCAAGATTCAAAATATCATGAAGTTGGTGGAAACCATATTTACAAAATTAGAAAAAAACAAATTAGTACATTATTTCATTGTGTATATTAAACAAGAAAAATATTTCAACAACAGCTGCAGTAAGTACGGTAGTTTTGTTTTACCTCTAGATCCTTAATGATAGCTGGATATAATCGTCTATAATAATCATTATTTGGTGGGTCTGGAGCTTTAGATTTAAATAAGTATTGTCCCCTACAGCAGAAAACAATGAAGGTATTGAGTATTTGTCTAATCAAATAAAACCAACAGTGATTGAAAAATCTTATTAGTCAAGATGATAAAAAATCAAATAGAATAATTCTGAAATCTCATACTGGCAATTTTTTTATGAGAATTCAACTTTATCATATATTATTACACTCATATCAGTTTTGGAATTTCAATAAGTGCCTAGACACAGCATCTTTTTACCAGTATTCTTATTAATGATTAAAACACTGATGTAGAAATTGTAGCAGACCTTGAGGATCAATCAAGCTCAAGATTAGTTGAGGCTGAGCAATTCATAATACCACACAAACTCTGAGTTGCAGAATTTGACAATAATATATTTAGGCTTCATTATGAAGAAACACTTAGAAATAAGATTTAGGACACTAAGAAAAACTGTCATCTTCAAGAGCTGTTCATGTTTTTATTTCTTATGGAAGACAAACGTTGTAGAAGACAACAGCACACTTGAAAAGAACGTACTTATGCTACCCTCTTGAGGTTGCATCATCACTGCTAAACGAAACCAGTCTAATGGTCATCTCAACCAGAGTAACACTATACCTATGTGTGCTATGACAATCTAGTGTTCACATTCTTTGTGCCTTTGCCTAGTCAGTTTTGTTTATGACTTACCAGCCTTGTCTCTCTGCAAGTCCACTCCATAATGGGTCTGTCCTAACTTTTCTTTCAATGAGTTTTTTCCATAACATGCCATCAGCGATGACCCTTCTCCACTCTTTACACACCACCTCTGCAGCACACAGTGATTTTGCATCCAAATATGATAGGATATTCTCTGCTATATGATCAAGTCCTTTAGCTGTGGAGAATCAACAAAGTAATGGTGTTAAAAAATAACACTTAAATTATTAAACTGGTGTCTAAATAACATAGTAATTAATGAAAAAGAAATATTTCAACCCCAATGATTACCTTTTGAATCACTAAGTTACAAAACAAGGTTGATCCATCTCTTCTTTAATATGTCATGGCTCTAATCGTAGAGCAGATTTTGTATGACCGTGAAAATATTGTGGCATGATCAGTGCTGTAAGCTTGCTTTGCTGCAACCATAACATGCCTTGTCATGCCTTGACCTTGTCAATACCGTGTTTATGCCACACGCTCTTCACAGTCATACAAAATCTGCTTTAATCAAGCAGAAACATTGACTACATTACATTTAGAGTAATCACATACAAACTTACAGCATAATATTAGTTAAAGGATTCCCTGAAGATTATGGCTAAAACCAAAACGATTCTAAAGTACTGAATTTTGCTTTAAATCCAAGAATACAGCTAATGCAATTGACAAACGACACATATTTTTCTTTTTATCATGGTAAGTATAGCAAAATATACTTTGTAAATGTAATACAAAATGCACAATGTGATAAAAAGGTCTACAGGTGAGTAAGTGGACATCATGCATTTACTAGCTTATAACATTAGATTCCACTTGTAACATTAAAACAAATATGAAACAATACTCTAATACACTTAAAAAGTGTTATCAAATTTATCTAATATTGAAGGTTTCTATGGAAACTGTATCAAATAACACCAATGTTGGCTGTGCTATGGATAAATGGATCAAAAGATAAAGACTTTAAAACTAAAAAGTGAAAAGAACTAAGATTAAATCACTATGTGCTTTTTATTGTGGGATGGTAATCTGATTTTATGATAAATTGACTTAATAAAATGCTAACACAGACCAGATGAATATCTATTGATGATGTCCTTATGTCTCTAACCACAGTTTGAAACATTGTACCATAGGTAAAGTCAGTATACACCAAATTGAAAAAAAACATTGTCGGGTTCAAAAGAGGTTGAATCATCGAAGGTAAGACCGAAAGGGATAATGGGTAAGCACTCAATAAGGCCCATATTTACTATTATATGCATAGGATATTGTTGCAACTCTTGAGCATTGCTTTGAATTCTCGAAGAAAACAATTTTTGAGAATTACAGTAATGCTCAATGTATATTATCGGCCTTACAAACTATTTACCCAGAATCCTCCTCGGTCTTAGCTTCGATGATTTAATCTTTTGAACCCGACAACGTTTTTTCAATTTGGTGTATCAAAAGCCAGAAAGCTCACAAGGATGGTTCACACAGCTGGGTTGCTTACGAATATGCTATGCCAGTTAAGTAATGAGGTTAACAAGAAAACCTGACCTAAGCCTGGTGACTGTCTGTCCAAACAACAACTCTTCAGGTGTTTTGATCAAGCTTTAGCAAATACGTAAAATGATTTTCCATTAAAGGTTATTATCACATTAAATGCATTGGCTTTGTGTGATACAAATTAAACTGTTCTTATTCTTATGTAATCACACATAGGTAATTAAGAAAATAACTCACAAGGTTTCAGGGAAAGACAAAACTGCAATAAAAAGTGGAATTCCCGAGTAGGATTTTAGTAATAAAAAGAGTTTTGGAACAGGATTGATGTGATCTAATCATGACATGGCAAAATGCATGCAAAATCAAACAACTGATAAATCTACAATTGTTCGTGCTAAATATTTTAATAAAGAAGTCTGACTTGCCTGATGAACAGACCTTGGGGACTTTAACAATGAATTAAGTAACAAGGAAGTTTGAACAATAAGGTCGATCACAAATAGAAAAGACTTCCTTGTACATAATTCAACTAGGTCGACATGTTGTGAAGTTGATAAGTATCTATCGCTAATAAACCGTAACAACAGCTTATAAAAACACGAACTTCTCCGTCAGAGGAAAGTAAAATTAAACAGAATCAATTAAATTCAACGTAATAAGAAAAGAAATACCTGGTAATGCTGTAATAAAATCTCGCTGTAGCATTGGTTTGAGGTATGCATTAACATGGCCGTGTTGGTAATGACACATTCGAGACAACAGATACTCCACAAACTCCACTTGTTCACTCTCTGTCCATTTTTCAAACGTGCTCATACACAGATCTCGCTGTTGGTAAAACAATTTCAACCGTTCTTCACTGTCTTGTGATTTTTCCGAGTCCTCTTCCGTCGCCATGGCCTGATGAACGAACGAAGTCGAGAAAACAAAAATACCTCAGTTAACTTTGGACCTGAAATATTTCACTCAGAACGAACCCAATTCGCCAAGATAAACCATAAATATATTCTTAAATGTTTACTTTTTCGTCCTTGCTGTTGTATTGGATCAGTTCATGGCTCATTTTTATAAAAATAAAGCTGTAATATCCTCAAAAATAAAACAAATCCGAAAAAATTTAGCTTCGTCTCTGCCTACCTCAAGTGACATCACACACGCCACTGAGCATGCGTTATACTATCGATTAGATATCGACTGCTAGTTCCCAGCCTTTTCTTCACCTCTCGAACCGGAAGTCGTTACGTTTTGATACGAATGACCGCCCTTTTTGAACACGCACTGTCCTACGTCTGTTAACTTTAAGGCAGATTTCTTATGAGTGGGAAAATAAAAGTACTGATTACAGCAACCGGTGCGGTATTAAGGTAGAGCGGATTTCGGGAAAAGAAAAGGAAATTCATAGCCGTACTGTAGGTAGCAGTACCGTACTTTCCCGTAACCGTACTGCTATGTGATTGGATGATTGACACGTACTACGGGGGTAAACAATGGGAAGCCATTTTAGTGTTACTGCATACCGCACCGTGTACGTGCCCCACATATTGTTTTCGTGTGAACCATCCATTCACAACGCGAATTTTCCGTAGCGTTTCCCATTCATACGAAATTCTCTTTATTGCTTTCATTCAAAACTAAAGTGAAACTTGGAGGGGACTTTTTACCGGAACAAGCATCTGAATCCTGCAATGATTTGCATTACCTAGAATGCAGAAGTCTGGTTGGTTCTAATTAACTATTCTAAATCTGTCTCTCGATCCGTCAAATTTTTAGAACTGGCTCCCCTTTTAATCATTATTACCTTGTTTCTTTCAAACATTTCTCCCTATTTTCATTATATTTCACGGAAATTCATCCTTTATCACATTTTTTCAGGAGTTTCTACTTCCTACTGCCGGGTCATCATTCCCCCTTGCGTATTTTTCCTTAGTTCCGTTGCCGAGAAACCAGGAAGGATATGGTGAAAAACAGTTCAAGCAGCAAGGTTTAATCTTATTTCCATGACAGTAGTAAGGACATAATAACATTATTTATTAACAACGCTCACTAACAGTGTGGCTTCAACTCTCATCCGTCTGCGCTTTAACGTCCTTATCTGTCACGTGACAACATCGACCTGTGCGTAGGAATTCAGTACAACGTGAATATAAACTCACCTGTAAATGGCATGTCAAATTAAAAATACATTCGCCTGTATATTTTAATAAATTTTACATGTAATATTAACTCGTTTTCCGTTTTGAAACAAGAAAAAACAATATAATAAATTTCATAAATCGCTAATATTAAATACCTCAAGGAAAGATTACGTAAGTCGAAAAGAAAAAAGAAAAGAAAAGAAAACAGCAATCTGGTATTATTTTCCAAGCCAGACTATTTTTGGAAAATGACCTTAAAATAAGAAAATTGTTATGGGTTACCTGTTCCCAAGAAGACTAGAAACAATAGAGGTCAAAAAAGATCGAGGAAAGGTGGGCACTACTACAGAGATTTTCACTTTTCCCACTGGAAAAAATAAACTTGTTTATTTATGTTGAAATATTCGTTTAATTTTCAAAGTTAACGTACTATAAACTCAATTTCTGGATAAAGAGGGCTCTTCTTGGTGTTCACTGCTGTAAAATCGAGAGAAATGGATGCACAAAACAACGTAAGTCAGACTTCTTTCGCATACTTGGCTCACGTGGGCAGAACAGTCCAAACACTTGCCTCTAAAACCAGCTAAATACAAGGGTTCCAGTGGGTTAAAATGGCGTGCTTTTATGTCATTGGGGCAAGAAACCAGCAGTAAATATGGTTCAGAGACGGTTTTGTTGTTTTGGTTGGTTTTACAAGTTTCAACTGACAGGAAATTCACATTGTTTTCCTTGGAAAACAGAAACATCAATACGACCTTCCCCCTTCTCTTTGACATTTGAATGTTAGAGATTTTAATTTTTGTAGTTATTCATTTTTCTTTTTTTAATTGCTTCTTTCTATCCTTCCTTCCCTTCTATCTTTTCTTTCTTTGTTTCTTTTTTCTTTGTTTCTTTCCTTTTTTCTTTCTTTCATTCCTTTCTTTCTATCTTTCTTTCCTTTCTTCCTTTCCTTTTTTTCCTTCTTTCTTTCTTCCTTCCTTCCTTCCTTCCTTCCTTCTTTCCTTCCTTTCTTTCTTTCTTTCTTTCTTTCTTCCTTTCTTTCTTCCTTCTTTTTTCTTTCTTTTTTCTTTCTTCCCTTCTTTCTTTACTTTCTTTCTTTCTTTCTTTCTTTCTTTCTTTCTTTCTTTCTTCCTTCCTTTTCTTTTTTTCCTTCCTTCTTTCTTTCTTTCTTTTTTCTTTCTTTCTTTCTGTTTTCTTTCTTTACTTTCTTTCTTTCTTTCTTTTTCTTTCTTTCTTTCTTTCTTTCTTTTTTCTTTCTTTCTTTCTTTCTTTCTTTTTTCTTTCTTTCTCCCTTTCTTTTTTCTTTCTTTCTCCCTTTCTTTTTTCTTTCTTTCTTTCTTTCTTTTTTCTTTCTTTCTTTCTTCATTCTTCCATCATTCCTTTCTTTCCTCCTCCTTTCTCTATTTTGTTTTTCTTTCTTTTCTTTTTTCTGTTATTCAAAATCAAAGTACAATGTAAGATTAAGATCATTCACTTTTTGGTTTTCTTCCATCTTCAGCCAGATGTTGAAGTAGCATGGGCAATAAAGGCACATACTCATGCCGAAACTTACTCAAAGGTAGTTGGTTTAATATGTATTTACAATATATCTTCAAGATAATTTACTGATGTTAATAGACCTCCTCAATTTGCATGTAATATTTTCCCATTTCCAATCATGTGTCATTTTCTTGGGTTTTGTTTCTTTGTTTCTTGGAAACACTTGAGAAGAGAATTTAATATGGATGAGCCACAAACAAAGATTCCTATTCCCAAGAGGATGACATGTGGTCTGAAATGGGAAAATATTATGCCAAAAAAGAGGTCTATTTCTGAAGTGTTTTGGAACACTTGAGTAGGATGCACTTTGTGGAGTAACTCTACTTACTTCCAATACAGCTGTCTTGCATGTGTTATTTCAGATGCATTCAGGACATGTTATTTTTGCTACCATTTCAGTTAACCTCTTGTTATTTATCTCATACGCAGCTCATATCAAAATTTGATCCATCAAAGTTAAAATTGACCAAGTAAGTTTTGTTAGGTATGTTTATAAAATATTATCAATGTTTTTTATTGCTTTTGATAAGCTGACTGACTTCTGCCTGAAATCTTGTTTTCCTACTAGCTATGATGATGACATTTACAGGCAGTTCAAAAGATATTTCAAAAATGTTCAGGTAATAAATAGTGTGGCGGTGGTGGTGGCTTTGGTGCTGAAATGATGATGATGATGTCGACATTGATGGTGATGATGACAATGATCATAATGATTGCACCGTCAGAGATGGTGGTGGTGATGGTGGCAGCAGTGGCTATAACAACAACAACAACAAGAACAACAATACTTTATTACAATAACAAATACTTTTATTATATCCCAAGTGTCAAAGTTCAATTTTCCTCAATTTCTATTGGTCAAGAGTGTATCACATGAATGTAAAGAACTCCGACTGTCTCACTGGCGACAAGTCTGGGAGGGCAATAATATGTTGTGGACTGGGAATAACAAAACTGGAAGTCACGTGACTGAAAAAATATCAAAACCAGAAACCAGAATCCACCACATTAGCATGCACGTTGGCAAAATTCATTCTTTCTCTATTTTTTGTTTTCTTTGACACTTGGTATGATAACAAAGCACTTATTTACTGGGACCTCGGGAAAGCAGTATGTTTTGTGGTCCCTCGACTGCTGATGTTTCCCTCAGTTCCACTTTGGGAAACATCAGTGGTCTCGGGACCACAAAACATACCGTTTCCCTCGGTCCCAGTAAATAAGGGTTAAATATTCAATAATTTACATACCCGCAAGTAGTATAGCTATAGTGATGATGATGATGATGGCAGTGGTAGTGGTATTGGTAGTAATGGTAGATATGCTACCATTTGCAAGCAACCATGAAATGTGACATGCCAAACTTGTTTTTATAAGTTATATCTCAGATGTTTGGCATTAAAAACTGTCAAGTTTGACATGTGAAACTTTATTCCCGGTGCTGACATTGAATTTTCAAGGTTTATGAGCTTTATCTTAGAAGTTTTGAGATATTGTATGAAGTACAGTATATTTTAAAGTAAATATAGTAATTCATTTTAAATCCATTGTGTTTTTCATAAAATATCTTGAAACCTTTAAGCTAGAGTTCATAAACTTAGTTGTACATTTGACATGCAAACAAAGAGTTTGTCAGTGCTGGCAATAAAGTTTCACAGCCAAATTTGGTAGTTTTTCATGCCAAATGTCTAAAGATATAGCTTATAAAAACAAGTTTGGCACGCCACACTTCACATAATCCGAGTAAATTGCATATATGTCTTCTAATTTTTTTAAATCTTGCATTTGATAATATTTTTAAAGGTCAAGGTTATAAAAGAAGAAGACTTCAAATCAGAGATAGCAAAAGCAGTATGTTACCTTACTTTTCTACCAAATCAAAATTCTTTGTTACAAAGTGTTTCTAAACATGTTATTTCATAACTATGTTTTTAAAATGCCACTAAAGTTAATTGTTTCTGATTTATCAAATTTACACCAAGATATTTTTTCCTCTTTGGTTATTTCATTATTTATACTTTTACACAGCGATGGAGACCATTTTGTAACTTGTACAAGAACAAAGTAGAAGATTACAATTTTGGTACTTTATTGAGGTAAAAGAAAAATGGACAACTTCTTCATTCTTGTTTGGTACATTAATGAAACATATATTAGGTCAGTACCAATTTAAAAAGGGCCTATACTTTCCTGTGGATGAACTAGCATATGAAGGAAAGATGATAGGGCCTAACTGTATTGCATACCATTTCCCAACACTTTGTCCCACTAAGATCAATTTTTCAATTTTTTATGTATCTTTTTGCTGTGTTTCAGAATTGACTGTGACAAAGAGTATAGTGAGGAAAATTCAATATTAGGTATGTATACTAAAGAACTCACACAGCTGTTAGTGTAGTATCTGTGTGACTGAACAATTACTACATGACTCTGAACATTATGACCATGCATGATAGCAAAGACTTACCAAAGCCAGCTGATGAAAGTCAGTGTATGTGAAAATGTCAATAGTTTGAAAACATGCGATGAATCAAAGCAAAGCTATTGCAACTAGAAAATTAACCTGAGTATCATGGGAAAGTGGTGAAAGGAGTTCAGTATAGTATGCGTATCAGACCCTCCTTCCTCCCCTGTCTCAACCCTCCACTCTTCAAGGGCCTGATACTCAGGTTAACTTAAAATATACCAAAGACACCAAAATGAGGCTAGTAGGTCATGACCAATTCTAACACTTCAGTCTGTAATTTCAATCCTTGACATTGTTTTAAAAGCATGACTTAACCTTCCATCTTAACTCCACAAATGCTATTTTTAAAGCATTCCTTTTTCAGTAGCAATGTTTATTGTTGAAATCTGAGTTGGACAGCAATATAGCTGGCAGTGATTTTGATTAGGTCTTGGTTGGTGGTAGGTTTGAAGTTATAGAGCTGTTAAGTGTGACGTAATTGGTGTACATAGGTCTGTTTATTACAGGTGAAGGAGGAATTGTGGATAAACTTTTTGGTTTTATTTTAGCGCATTTTCTGAAAAATTGGACCTGGAAATATGTCACAACTTAACAGCCCTATAGATCAGGCATGGCAAAGAGTGTTTCATCTGATATCCAAACACTGAGAAGTGGGTTCAACAAACTAGCTGCAGCTGAGTTTTCAACCAACTTCGAGGTGCTTGGATAAAAAATGAAATGTTCTTTCAAGTGTTTAATCTAGCTTCTCAAAGCATGAATAATTCTAGGAGTGAAATCAAAGCAAAAATTGGCCAAATTTTATGCTAATTAAGATCACATATCCAAACCACCATCACGGTAGTGATTTACTGTTTTCTGCTCATGAATTATTCATTAGTTTTTGAAAAATATTTCTTATTCATTTACAGTAACAAGAATTCAGTTTCTTGCAGTTGAGATAGCACGCAACCGTCGACACCTGAATAAACTTCACATCGCAAAACAAACAACAGTGGAGGATGAAACCCAGGAAAGATAGCAACTATAGTAGTGAAGAGCTGTGCAAATAGGTCTGAGTTAAGATAATTTGGGCCAAATTATTTCTCTCCAAGGAAAAGGGGGGACTGTATTGAACTTTAATCTCATTTTAGAAATGTTGCTTTTTTTCTTGATCATATTACACATTCTCCCTTCAGGAAGGTAGGTACTTCAGTCATCTTACTGTCAGAATTTTGATCGAAATCAAAATTCTCTACGAGGAGGTGGACAAATTGTAAGCATGGCTTAGATATTTCTAGAAACTTGTTTATAGTGTTTTAGTATTTTAAGTTCACGTTAATACAAGGTGAGATGTTTAGGGGTTTAAAAACAAATCCCGAAAATTATTGTATAGACATTGTTTTGTTATTAAAATTATTAGCGATATTATGACTTTTTTTTTCTATTCATACGTAATTTCGTCTTGAGATCTTAAAATATCGTACGACGGGTTTTACCCTTACATCTTTCCTGTTCGGATCCGTCTCGCGCGTCAAGTCTCGGCAAATCTAAGAACTTAAGTTTAATTTTACTATTATTATTGTTTGTTATTTCAAACATTTGTTTCAAAGCTATCCAATTAATTCCATTAATTCAATATTTATTGTTTTTGTTTGTTTTGAAATATCTTTCGAAAGGGGAATTCGATAGTACACCCTAGTTTTACTTTGGCTTACGTATCGAAGGAATGCTATTTTAGTTTAGTCCAACTTTTCGTAAGTAGATAGAAATTGAAAGCTACATTATTTATATTTGATGTTTGTATTGCTCTTCGAGAGCTTTTCAACTAGTTTCAAGTTTTAAGTCGACTGTTTAGGAAGACGTTTTCGAGAAAGTTTCGCTGCGTCGAACAATGTTATTACTATGGTCAAGAAAATTAGTGTATATTTGCGTTTATCTCTTCTTTATTGAAGGTTAACAGACTTAGCATGTTTTGTATTAGGTAGACATTTGTTTTAGTTGTAGATATTTTAGGAGTACTTTTTTTTTAATGATGCATAAAATCTGGAATGACAAGTGGTCACGTGTGTTAAACGTGCGTCACTTTTCGTTTCGATAGTTACTTTCTGTTTTTCGTTCTTCGCTCGAATACTCTTGGAATTTAAATAAAATTTTTAGATCCCGAAGGATTACAACGCTGTACCAGGAACACTGAGTGGAACTCGGTAAGTAGACTTTTCAGAAATGATAGAAAATATTTGAAATATTACTTCAATATTAGGGATATCTTACATGTAACCAGAGCGGGTGTTGACAGTTTTCAAGTTCATTAGACTTTTAATTCGCAACTTCGATATTGTTTCGACCTTATTTTTCCTGTAAGCGTCTGAAACATTCTTAAACTCTTTCAGTATATTACAATATGCCATATCTAACAGCTGTATCTTTTCCTGCAAGAGAAATTTCGGTTTTTTCCAGCAAAAAATACAATACGAACGAACAGACAGTCAACCGGCGCTTGGCCGGTTTAACTTTCTTCCTTAATAAAAGTATAACTGAAAATAAGAAGTTGAATACTGAGAAAAAACGCAGTTGTGAACGAAAAATACGATTCAACGTTAATTATTTTCAAAAGATGAAAAGAAAAGTAATCATGATAGCTGAAAATTGGTATTAAAAGTGGAATAGTTTCAAGATTTCATTTTAGAATACTTGTTTATGAGTGAAATAGCTACAGTGTCACAAAACTTCCGTCAAGTGATTAATTTTTTTTCGACTTTGCGAAATTTAATATCCGTGGCCCTGAATGCAGCTAATTTTTTTTCGTGTAGCGTTTTAAGCCGTCGAAACTTCAAAATCCTCGCAGTTTAGTACTAGCACTTTAGAGAGATTTTCGACTATATATTATCAGCAAATGCCGGGTACTTTATTGAATTACAAAACACGAGATATTGAGAGAACGCTTCAGTTTTTAGATTGTTTTAGATCCGCATTTGTTTTAGAATGTGTAAATGTCTTTCCTTGACGAATTATTATTCCTTATTTAGCATTGAATTAATCTTAGACATAATTTGAAGCTACGCATTACTGCTTGACTGCTTCGTCTTCCTGTCATTACACACATTTCAAAAACTGTTGTCGGAGCCAAAGGCAATAGGCAATAGGTCATTTCAAGACGGAAAGGAATTGTGGGCATCAAGTAAACACAAATAATCGAGGCCTTTAAAATGGTTTCATCGACTACAAACAACACTGAATATCTCAACACTAAGCTCCATGTTCTTGACGAGAATAAGAAGGAGAAACACAAGTCACTCCAGCTATTCTTGGATCTTGGAATGACGTATCTCCTATCGCTTATTGCCTATCGCCTTTGATTGCGACAACCTTGTTTGAAATTTTCCATTGTGGCTTGATCAAGCCCTTTGCTGTATACGAAAATCCTTTACATCGTCTTTTTGCTTTGAAATGGCTTTCAATTTCATTTGTGGTGATAGTTTAGTTGAAACACGCCTCGAAATTGCGATGTTTCATGCATTTTCGTTCCCTGTGTCTCATGCCAACCTTGTTGTAGATAATCTCCCTGAATTAATTTCGTTATTTTCTCTTGGGATGTGCAGGGAGAAGCGAAAGGAACGTCACAGTGTACTGCTTTCAGATCGTAATAAACCAAAAATAACTCTTCCGGTACTACCTAAAGGGTACGTTTTACGAGGACTTTCCCACAAAGTGTTACTTTTTTCTGATATTTGTTTTGAACAGATAACCTAAGACTATCCTAGGGAAATAGTGTTACCCTCCCTGGACGTTCAAAGAACAAGTTTGACCCTCCCCTCTGGTACCTCCAGGAACCTTCTCCCAGACACAGCTTATTCTTCTAATAATACTTTGTCTTGTAGATCGTCTAATCATGGACCATGGCTTCGCGCCCGATCCTTGTAAGTCTCCATAAGTGCTTTACTTGATACACATTTTCAACTAGTAGACAGTTTCTCAAGGTTGCGCACTCATCTAAATCTTAAAGACGTTGACAGGGCGCGATACCAAGACAGAATCTTTATGATAATAATTGATTCTTCTCTTTTTCTTTCTTTCTTTCTTTCTTTCTTTTTCCCTCAAGTTTTGGATTCGCTTGTCAAGTCAGGAGATGCAGTAGTCAACCAACCTAGAAATTCAAACCAACAACTAGAAACCCTTGATACTATTCACATGCCGACATCAAATCCTACGAGTTCAAGTCTACCCGCGCTTAAAAGAAGTGCTACAGCTCCACTTATGAAGAGAGCGCGCGAAATCGATACTTTGCAACCGAAGTCGCAGGAGTTTAGTTCTTTGCTTTTGGCCGGGAATTACCCTTCTGTTCAGATGGGGTATGGAGAGACGAAAAAAGCCAAACATACCGGTGAAAACTACCTTCAAGTAAACCCTGATGTTAATTCGGCTTCTAGCCACAATGAGCAAAACTGCTATCTAAACCCTATGTCACAGGGTGTTAGTCACCAGAACACAGGCGTTCAGGATTATTCGTCTTGTATCTCATCGAATTCCTTGCTCCATCCAGCCGACGTTAATCAAATTCCGATTTCTCTTGTCGCTCTCCCTGAAAGTAGAGTAAGTGAACTTGAAGCAAGGTCGGTAAATCCCCAGTGTATCGAGCCAACGCTAGCCGGTGTACATGAATTAGACTATAATGAAGAGATCAACCGTTACACGCAACCTAGTATGAACCCTCCCTCGGTTGCCTCAGCTTTTCTTAGCAGCTCTGGAGTCTCTTGTTCCCCGTTCTCAGTATCAACATTAAGCGAGGATGACAGTCCGAATGTACCAAATTCTACGCTTGTGATGCCAACCCATTTTGACTGCCAACCCGCTACACAAGGAACAAATTTAGGCAACTGTCCAGTACCGCGGGATATAAATCAACTTCAAGGCCTCGCGAATGCGAACGATCGGATCTTGGGGTCCAGTCCGTTTGTCTCTCAAAGCATTGAGCCTCTACCGACTAGCGTCAAAGATACAAACGCCTTCATTCCAAGATCTAATACTGCATCACAGATTACTTGTGCCTCGACGAGGTATGCTTTTTGCGAAGTTATGAATCCAAAGAGAGAGTACGACAAAAATCAAAAGAAATTACTGGGACCTCGACGCTCGGAGCAGAGAATACAAGGTGGTAAGGTAAGATGTATGTTTCTTGATAATTGAAAAAAAAATAAAAAAACACCAATTTTATTGAACCCTGAAACAGCCTCTGGGCTGATCTAACTCAGGGTACGGCAAACTCACAGACGCAGTGGCGGATCCAGGATTTTACAAAGGGGGGGTCCGTTTCGTCAGAGCTCGGCCGTGCGCGGTCTGGGTATCAAAATAACATACTCATTGTTCTTTCTCAAGGGGGGTTCCGTGGAACCCATGGAACCCCCTCTGGATCCGCCACTGAGACGGTTTTGGAATTTATTGTGGTGAGTTTTGTGCTGGGAGGAAAAAACCGTCGAACTAACTTTACTGCGAAAATCGTTGCATCGCGACCCGTATTATCTAACTTCGGTTGGAGTTTTGGGCTTTTCTGAGCCGTAAATCATCATTTGGGGGCGGGAGTTATTCAAATCAACCAATGATTTTCACGGATTCGCATAACTCCCGCCCCAAAGATGATTGATGGATCAGAAAAGCACAAAAATCCGACCGACGTTACGATAATACGGGTCGCGACGCAACGATTTTCGCAGTAAGTTGCTGTTACACTAAAAATTTTCCTTGCAACAAGCTGTCTTGCAATTTTGTTGCGCGACAAGTTGCACGAGACATTGCCTAGTACAAAATACCAAAAGTGTCTCGCAATTGACCTATATCATTATGACGTCACGACTTGTTTATGAGGGGGACAGAATCGTCCAGAACAATAGAACTTTGAACAAAATTCACTCTGCTAAGAAAAGTTTACTCTCAAATTGTCTGATTTCCAAATATACTATTTACTGATGTGTAATACACAATATTTACAGTATTTGGCGGCTGTTCCTGCTTTTCTACGATCTACAAAACGCATTTCATATCGATTTTCATTGTGTTGTTACTGTTTTGTCCCCCTCCCAAGACCATGATCCTTAGCGTTTAAACAATAGATTTTTTTGATGTGACGTCATAGTGATATAGGGCAATTTTGTTGCCGCAACCGCTGCGAGAAGTTAAACTCAGAGAGACACTTTTGGTATGTTACACTAGATAATGTCTTGTGCAAAAAATTTGTGAGACAAGTTGCCTAGTATATAGAGTTATTATAATATAGAGTGCAGGTTAGCTGGAGTAACTAAAGTTTTCGAGCCAGATAACCATTAGAAAATCATTAATCAAGAAAAAAAAGTGTAAGTCACGCAATCTAGTGATTAACAACGTTTGGAAGGAAAGGAAAAAGTGCATATATTGTGAATTATAAACATTTTTGGAGACAAATTTCTTTGATTTTTAAAAAAATTTTTTTAATGATTTTCTGGGAAGTGATTTAACAGATTCCTCAGTCGAATTCAAAATGGGAAAGGAAGAAATTTCACATCAACAAAAGCACTAATAGCTATCATCTCTCTTTCTTTGTTCCTATTTTAATTGATTTTTCTTTATCATTCATTTTCGCATTTAACAGGTCAAAATGAAAATCTCAACAAAGATACCATTGGGTGACCAACCCCCTATCGAAGTGTTCGTCAGACGTGAGCCGTCAGCAGCGCGGAAGCAATTTAACGAACACCCCGATCAATTCACCATGGAAAGGACAAGAATCCCTAACGTACAAACATGGAACATTGCAGGTGAATAGCAGTTATTAGAGAGCTTAAGCACCAGGCGTTTTTGTCAACACGGACGTCAGAATACCGAGGAAGAATGGCTCGAGAACGCCG
>WUAP02175113.1:0-23385 GCA_015163945.2 Stichodactyla helianthus | reverse complement strand
TAGTTTATGATGATTTTGTTCAAATCATGTGTATATTTAAGCCAGTCCAAAAATCCAAATTTAAAGTTTGGGTTGTTGCTCTTTTACTATCAAATTGATCATATCAAAAATAGTAAAATTGCAACATTTCATAGATTGCCCTTAAAATGACGAAGATATGAATTTTTAAAAGTAAGCATTTTGGTGAAATTTTTGCAAAGAAATGTATGTGTCTAGCCTGATAGCGAGGCTCGCTGAGCATGCTGTGTCCACAGTACATTTCCTTGTAAAAATGCTTACTTTCAAAAATTCATTTACACTGATTGGTGCTTAAGCCAATCAAGAAGTCAGCTATGATGTTACATCCACCCCAAGAATAATTTTCAGATTACCAGTAACACCTTATTCTCCCAAACTTGAGCCAAAATTTTATCAAAATAAAAGTTTCATCAAAATTTATAAACTGGTATTCTAAATTTTAAAACTTTAATCTCCACACTTTGGCCAAATTTCCCTTCAACATTAGTAATGTTCAGCTGCAAGAGGGACCACTTTGAAGGGTGCTCTAAAATTTATTTTAAAGTTTGATAGATTTTCTAATCATAGCACTGCATCTATCCCTTCTCTTTGTATATTAACAAGAGTTTATTTTGAATGACCAAACATTTCTAATTTTAGGCCCACTATTACAAAACTATTGAATAATGGATCAATCATTGTGGCAGATAGGTATGCATTCTCTGGTGTGGCATTCACTGCAGCAAAGAAGGTAAGAAGAAAACTGTCCCTTTAGGCATAGTAGCTTAAATTATGGAAAACAGTCTTTAGAATACCTGATGTAGAAGAATAGAAATTCCTACATTTGTTATGCTGATTAAAAACAGATTTTCAATCCTCAGTCATTTTAGTTTTTCTCTTCACAATTAAGTAATAATCATGCATTTTATTTATTTTATCAGGGATTTACACTTGATTGGTGTAAAAATCCTGAAAGAGGACTACCTTCACCTGATTTGGTGGTATACTTGGATGTTACGTCACAAAGTGTCTCGAAAAGGGCCAGATATGGGGAAGAAAGATATGAAAATGATGAATTCCAAAAGAAAGTTGCTTCAAAATATGAAGAACTTCAGACCAATGATTGGAAGGTGAGGCTTGTGTTTTAAAGTATATACTCTTTTAACAACATGTCAGCTGACATCATCTGCAAAGACCAGATACACTGCCATTAGTTTGTAATAGCACAGTCTACTAGGAAAAAGGTTTCCCAAATTCCCAACTAAAATTGCTCTATCAAACCTTGCACAAAGTTGCTCAACACTGATTTGCATGAATCAAATGTTTTCATGGGTTTGAGAAAAAGTTTTGTCACCACATGAAAGGCTATACTGTAAGTAAATTTTAGTAGATCTATGCAAAGTTTCAAGCTTTAATGATAAATTGCTTCAAGAGTTATGTGCCAAAGACATGGAACTGAGGCTGGTCAGGCCTTGGCTGTGTTGCTCAGACAAATCCTCCTAAATTAAATTGCTATAACTCATCAGGTAATTCACTATGGAGAATTGACATAAGGATACATTACTTATCTCAGCATGCTCTTTCAAATGCTGGGCATTTGACTTTAAGCCCCATTACGCTGTGCAATTTCCTCAGAAACTTCTCATGCAACACTGTTGCAAGACAAGTTGCTGGAGAATTGTACAGTGTAACAGGGGTTGTCTCACAATGATTTTTGTTGTGCACAGCATTGCACAAAGTAGAACTCAGTTCTACTTTTGCAATGGAGTGCAGCAACTTGCAAAACCATTGTATAGTGTATTTCCCTCCAGCAGCAACTTTTCTCACAATTTAAAGGCATATTTTTCAAGAGGGCATGCACACATTTTTGTAATCATCCAAGATGGCAGTATTACCAGTTCTCCCCAGCCTACCTCAAATGAAAAATCGTTGCAAGTTGCTGAGATCACATTGCAGTGTAACACCAGCATAGGGTCTGCCACAGGACAATTCCATTAATCCCAGTTTATAAATTTAACTGCAGGTTATAGATGCAACAAAAAGCATAGAAGAGATACATGAGGACATTAGAAAGGCAGTTTTGGAAGTGCAAAAAAGAATAAGAGATGAGCAGGTTCCAATACAGCAACTGTGGGTAGAGTAATGATGGACTGTAGTACCAAGAATTAATCCAAAATATTTCATTTTTTACTTCAAGTCTGATAATTGTTTATCAAATATTCATAGTTAAAAGTTCAATAGCTGTTATTGCAAATGCATTGCAGATGAATGCAAATGAGCCATTACGGATTGTATTGAGCCAATAGCCTCACTTGAATGATTCTTAAAACAAAAGATTATCTCATTGCAGGCTCAGTTGTAATAACAGCTATAATTACATTTGATATTTACAATGATATATGAGCTACATTTTCATCTTGGATCAATGGCAGAAGTTAGTTGTAATGGGTTTGATGATGCCCTGAGCCTAATCTTGTTATAAATGCAGTTGTTTATTAAGAAATATTTGTGGTGCATGAAAGCCCATTTTTTTGTAGTGTTTGCAACACAGATGCGAATGTTGTAGACTACTTAGAAAATTCATGAATAATTAATGAGGCCAAAACAATGGAAAATCATAAGCGTGAAGGAGTCTTTAATTTCGGATAAAGATTTGTCCTCATTTGCATTCCACTTTAACTTGAATTTTCTTGGCCAAAATTACTCAATTCATTTTAAAAATCACTACAACATGAAAATATAGTCCTAGACATTTCCTAAGTGATATAAAGTATTCGCGATTGACCTTTATGGGCACTTTTTTATATTCCAACACAGAGCAATAGCCTGTGTTGGAGTTAACAGGTATTCAGATCCAAGCTAAAATGTAGGTGGTGGGGTTTTGGGAAAAAGGTGTGTGTGTGATGGGATGGGGGTGGGCAGAGGGTGTGTTAGGTGTCATGGAGTGATGTAACTGCAAAGGTGTAAAAATGGATGGAGAGAGTATAATAAAATGTAATAATAATAATCAGAGGAATAAAATAAAAAAAGTAAATGGATAGATAATATATTTTATATATTACTTAAACAATGTCTAGGTGTATGCTCTCATATTCTGATTTTTTTTTCAAAATGAATCACGTTTGGCTGAGAAAATCCAAGTTAAAGTTTATGCAAATGAAGACGATTTTTTATCTAAATTACAACCTCCTCCATTGTCAATGAAATTTATTGTGTTTTGCTCATTAATTATTCATTAGTTGTTAAGCAAACTTAAATCTTACAAATCAATGTAATTAATCCTAAGAATGCAAATCACAAGCCTTCTATTACTTTAAACATTTATCAAGTACAGTTATTCTATGTGCATAAAAGTATATGAATACATTAATTGTGATTATACATGAATGGCAGAAGTCTTTGGAGGATTTGTACAATGACAGCACCTCCAAATGAAATATCCTTTCTCAACCAAAACAGACGTTATTTTATGAAAGATAGCAGATTGAAAAATAATCAAAGCCCACAAAAAGTTTGGGTTGAGTATTTGACTAAAAGCTGAAGCTATAAAAACCTTTAGGCTATGCAACATGCGTTTTAGATCAAACCGCATCAATCTGAATTAGATTAGGACAGTGCTCTGTGTTCAATTACAATGACATTCTGTACAAATTACAATGACATTCTGTACAAATTACACACAGCATTCAGGAAGAATATGTAGAGTATGGGACTGCAATTCAATTCAAAAAAGATTGAAAAATAAATAAATAAGCATATGTTTAAAATGGTATAGTTTTGTTGTGGGTGGGCTGTATGAATGTAAATAAACTGTATGGTGATGTGATATAGGTAGTATTTTGGTCATTGTTTCTTATCGAAAAATCTTGAACAAAGCAGTGACATTTTTGTAAAATATTTTGATAGGCATTTTGAATCATGTAGTCCTCCACCCAAGATGGAAATATGCACTAACAGGTCATGTGACCACAACCCCCTTAAATCAAGCACCAGTGTCAAAATGAACTCCAGAAATGAAAAGAACATCTCAGTACTAATAAGGTGAAGTTTCAGCTAAAAATGTTTGACACAAGAGAAATTACATAAAACGAAAAATTGAAAACTTTATTAGGAATAATATGGGAAAATGTGCTGGATAAAGCTCTTGCCATCCAGTCCATTTTTCCACACATTTCGTAGAAAACAGATTTTATTTTATTTTGCCTTTTTTCATGTGTCATATCTTTTGAGTTGAAACTTCACCTTCTTACTCATATTGAGATGATCTTTTCATTTCTGCATTTCATTTCGACACTGGCGCTTCCTCTGGGATTAACAATAATGTCAATGTACAAGAGGTTCAAATTTGGGTCTTACCTGCCATCATCACGAACGAACAGCTGAAAAATCTTTGAAGTGGACCACCATGATTAGGCTGATAATATTCTCTATCTTGCTAACCTTTTTACTTATCTGTCGAGACAGTATAAGTACTTTAAAGAAGTTTTGAAATGTGATCGTCTTGTTATAATCGAAGATTTGTAACCATAGTTACCCACAGCTGTAATGTACTTGACATGTTCGAGGTCATGTAAGATGTTGTGTTACTAATTCATGGACATGAATTAGTAACACAACATTCATGAATTCCGCCCTTGGTACCCAGACGTCAACTGGATGCCACTTGGAAGTATGATCAACAAAACAGAGGACACACATATGCAAACCACCCGATAATAGTCTAGTCTTGTACTGGACATTTCCCAGCTACTTGTAAAACGTTTTGCAATTGAACACTGTTCCTCCTTGGTATAAAAGTTTGGACATAATAACTGGAAGAATCTAGTGATGCAATTCCAAACCTCCAGAATTTTATCGTACATGCAAAATTTGAATCGTTATCGCTAGTGCTAAAACAAAAATAGTACACCGTAAATTTTGAATCGTTATTGCTAAACTCGCAATCGGTAGTGCTAAAATAAGAATCGCACACTCAAAATCGTTATCCTTATCGCAAAGTAAATCGCACCATGGATGGCCTAAGAGGTTTATTACCTTCACGGTTAGCACTAAAAAATGTAATTTTAGCACTAGCTACTGGTGATTGAAAGTTTAGCGATAACAATTAGATGTTGAATGTACGAATATCATTTTAGCACTAGCGATCACAAGTTTAGCGATGACGATATGGCTTTTACTCGTGCGATTTCATTTTAGCACTACCGATTGCAATTTTGCGATAATTATAACGATTTTGAGTGTGCGATTCTTATTTTAGAAGTACCGATTGCGAGTTTAGCGATAAAGATTCAAAATTTACGGTGTACTATTTTTCTTTAAGCACTACCGATTGAAAATTTAGCGATAACGATTCAAATTTTGCATGTACGATTGGTAGTTATCGATGGCCACTTTTATTTTTGGCACAAATTGAACGCCATAGCCTACGGGCCTGTATGATATAATATAGATTTTTGTTGGTGCTTAATTAAATAATATCATCAAAATGACAATTTAAGCCAATTAATGTCTGTAGGCCTGTGCTTGTTGGACTGATAGGAAACCATTTGCCACGAAATATAACGCAAGTACATACCAGCTGAGCGGAAAAAAACAATCACAGTCCGTTGGGATTTTTCATGGCCGGCCCTATGTTCAAGCAAGATTTTCAACCTGAAAACAATTTGAAATTTAATCCGATGTATTTTGAGGCCTAGAAAAGTCCAAAAGTATTAAACAGATTGAAATTTTATCAATGTGTCATCCAAAAACCATGCGAGAAATGATTTTGAAAGCAAAGAGTGAGGGCCGGAGGTTTTGTCCAATGCTTTGCGCAGCTAATTGTTCGCTCAGCTGGTAAAGTTTTAGAAGTTGAAAGTACATTACATAAAAAGAATCGAAATATCAATCTGGTTTTAAAAAATTGGAGTGCGACTAAAGAAAAGGTCGTTAATTTAGGGATGCTAATTGCGACAGTCAAGAACAAACAAGATTTTCAATTTATATGAGAATCCAACGGTCGTGTTTCCTGTTCCGACTTCAACGTGACCCAACATGTTAATCAAATCACTAGTTTCCCATAACAAGCTTCTCCACAGGGGGTTACATAACCGGCACTTGAGTCGAAAGGCCAAAATCTAGATCCTGTGGAGACGTAACAAGCGACTAGTAGAGGAAGGCATCGAACATTTTTATTTCTGAATTAGTTTGTGTCATCACCCGATGTGTGTGAAAGAGAAATCCCTAGCTGGTTAAAACAAGGGTAAAAGTGACAAAAGGAGGCGTTGTCAGATTGCGTAACGTGTCCTATCCTAACCTCTCAAGTGCTAGAATAAACATTCCCTACTGCTAAACATGAGTATTTGATAATAATATAAATTAAATGACTCGGTCACATAGCGCCTCCAAGGTATGAATCGCGTAGGATTCGTTTTCCTGTTATATTGACAACATTTATAAGCTTGATTCCATTTATTCGAGGTCTGTTAATCCTCCATAAATCATCACCAAGCTGGCAAAATATTTTCACTTCACACAGCTTCGGTTTAGAAACTAAAAAGCCGAAAATCGCTTCTCACCGGAAATGACGCAACGCAATGAGTTTACAAGTATTTGGGAAGCTTTCGACGGGCTGAGAAATTTTCACGGCGAAAAACAGAAACTACTCTAGAATTTTTTAGCGTTTGAGAATCCGAATGTCTTCAATTGGGAGATAATACATCCTCTCTTAAGAGTGATCTTTTAGGAGACAGACGGGGTTGAAGGTCAAAGTCACTCTGTTTTTGACAGGCAGCTTTCGGGTATCTCGCGACTTATCATCAGATATCATGCGGTGACCTTTCATCAAGTACCTAGGCCGCGCATTTACCCCCTATCTCGAGTAAAAACAAATTAGCCAAACAACGCAGCAGGCTTGAAGTGGAGAGCTCCCGTGCAAGATTTTGCACAGATTTCGTCCAGTTTCACTGCTAATCAGCAAGGCTGACGCTGTGGAAACTTGGGCGGTAGTTCCGGGATCGAGGGCGGACTTGACGCTGCCCAAATGTAAAATCCATTAAATGATCAGCCCTTCAAGGCTTTCCGCTCTCACGTCAGATGTTCTTTAAAAATCAAAATACAACTTTGGTATAGGCTGTGATTGGCTGGGCTACTTCCTCTCTACCATAGTGTTTATCCCGATGTCAATCAAATCTAATCCTGGCCAATGACGAACGGCTGCCATTCCATCTGTGTTCCTCTAAACAAGAACAGATAGCGCAAAGTTCAAGGCAATAAAATCGCACAGACTGCACTGAGTTAGCATACCAACACATGCTAGTTGCACATGGATGCATCGCCTTCAACAATCCGCAAAAACATGACAAGTATATATGATTATCTGCCATCACATAACACCGGTTATCCCACGTTTGCTTTGCCCAGAGGATCTATGATAGGAACAGATATGGCCGAGTGGCCGGCAGAAGGAACTTACCCGACCTTTGCGTTTGCAGATGTACCAACACCACAATCACACCACCTTCCAGGACTACGTCCAAATCAAAATGATCTCACTGACCAGTATCCTGGTTCAAATAGCTTAGCTGCTCAAGGACTCTACAACCTGCAGCCCAATTATCCATGCACCTCGACTGCCAGTAATTCGTTATTTACAGCTCGAGATTTCTTAATCCGTCGGGAGCACTGTGCCATGCCATTATCAGCCCCACCACCGATTCTTCACTCGGAGCCGCCTTCGTCGTCGTCTTTCCCCTGCAGAGCCACTGGCAGTTTTCAGCAGATAAATGGGAATTTGCATTCTGTCACTACAGCTTCTTCCGTTTCTATACCTGGTGTCTCGCGCACGCTGTGCCTAGCAAATAATCCTCATTCCAATACAGGCTTGTTTTCAAATGTCTCACAGCCAACTGATCGAATATCAGCACCCTTGGTCGTCGTCAATTCAAGCGAGTCCCGGAGCCAATCGATTGTAAAAACAACGACTCACCGCACGGCTCTTGATCAAAACGCAAATATTGAAGACCAGAAACCTGCGATAACTACGACTAAAAGCATCCCAGAAAGGCCTGACAATGTAGCACCTAACATCACGGCTTCACATGGGTCGCAAACCGTGGATTTGTCAGCCAGTAGTGCTTTTTTTCGTTTCATGCGACCACCACAAGCGAAACAGGAACACTGTTGTAAGTGGGTCGAACATGGCGACAAGGGAAGTGAGTGTTGTAGTCAGGTCTTCTCAACCATGCTGGAACTCGTCAAGCACATCTCCGCCGAGCACGTGAGCGGCAGTGATGGCGCACTTCATATTTGCTCGTGGCTAAACTGCGATCGTAATGGCAAACCATTCAAGGCTAAATACAAACTTATCAATCACATTCGTGTTCATACCGGAGAGAAGCCCTTCCCGTGTCCATTCCCGGGCTGCGGGAAGCTGTTCGCACGATCAGAAAACCTTAAAATACACAAACGAACTCACACTGGGGAGAAGCCTTTTATTTGCGAACACGAAGGATGTAACAGGAGATTTGCGAATTCGAGCGATAGAAAAAAGCATTCGCATGTTCACACTTCCGACAAGCCTTATATTTGCCGTGTTAATGGCTGTGAAAAGAGCTACACTCATCCAAGCTCGCTCAGAAAGCACCTTAAAGCTCACAATAGAGTTAATCCAAATGTGGACGATGACAACCAAAACACTGTGATATTACAAGCAGGGGAGGCCGACTCGAGCACCGTTAAACAAGCAAGAGTCTACGATTGGTTATCAAAAGTTTCTAAAGGTAGTGTTCATCTCAAGGAGACGAATATCTCGCCTGTCAAGGAGGAAAAGAATTAATAATATCATAGAGTTCTTGAAATTATTATTTTGATTACAGAAACGAAATATTAGATATTCATGGGTTAGAATGAACTTGTGTCAAGAAATAATTTAAAAGAAACTTTCGGTAATGAGTATATTACCACTATCGTAATCAATTAATTTGAGATCCTTAGAGAAACCGGAAAAATAATGTTTCTAGAGGTCTTCACTTAAAAGGAGCGACACACTTAAATTCTCATTCTGCAAAATCGCTTTCCTTACTTTTGGCGCTCAGGAAGCGATCCACAAGAGAACGACATTCCTTTTCCAATCCTTGTGTATTCAACTCGAAGGAAAATATTATTTCTCACAACTTGGACTTTGATACGTGTGGTGATAAATGATCCCAGCTTAAGACTCGTGAATTAAAGAAAGTATTTTCAGACGTTGTAGAAAGTCTTGTAGCTTGTAGAGTCATTGCGCGAAGAAATTTTGGGAGAGCAAAGTTTATCGTATTTTTAAGTGCGTTCTTGACAGAACAGTGGATTATTGGAGATCATAAAAGATTAGTTGGCATGAAACACGTTTTAATATCTGGGTGTAATTCTAGTTTCGCGAGCGGCCGTCTAAATTTCTTCTCGAAATATTCTTGAAAACCTACTCTCTTTTTTTTTCTTTTCTTCTTTTTGTTACTACAATGATGGCATTTATTTGCTTGCAAATAATCATAGCTTATAGCTATGGTCTGGATATTAGCTGAGTTCTCGGACTCACATTTGATCTTGGGAAGCATAGCAGCCTGTCATGAACGTTTTTTGAATTAGGTGTATAATTACCGACCTAAGAGAATATAGTTTTGAGAACGAAAATTATGTTCTTGCCACTCACGTGAACCATGCACCGAAATAATGTTAAAAAATCTTCAAAAATCTTCAAAAATCTTCAAAAATCCTGAAAGATTGGAAGAAATATCGTTAGGAATACTGCAACATGATAACTACTGAACCAAAAACGATGATTAACAAGTAAAACATTTTCTGGGCTTCATGTGAGGGTCAAAATTACTTCTGGCTAACCTTCACATGATCATCGCTTGACCGGATCTTCTGTTATTTTCAGGATTATTCGTTCCGTCATAAGACCTTTCGTACTCCTTTGCACAGACCTTCATGATTTTCATATGACGGCGTAATATGTGACGTCAGTGATTTACGTCATCTCATGAACAAGTGTTTGTATTTATTTCAATGGAGATAAAATATTATTTACATTTAAAAATTTTACAGTAGTGCTCAATTTTTCTTTCGTTTGTTGCGACTAAAGCGACGAAAAAATTACATGTAAAGCGAATATTACCACCCCCTCCCCTCCTCTACTGATTTTATTAATTTTCAGGAACAAGGACCATTCTTCATTAATTATAACGCTATTCACCTTTAGATCTGATTTATTTTGATCGAAGATTAGGTATAACGTTCATATAATCTCATATTCTCCATCTGTATCGAATTCCCTGTCCTCTTCGTACGTCAGTTCTGTGAAGTCTGTAAGTAAAGATTTATGTATGAGCGGGATACCTTTGGTAATGAAACTTAAATGGTTTCCACTTTGAACCAATCGCAAAGCAAGAAAACGTAAAATATCCAATCACAATGCTTGTTTCGGAAGCCATTCGAGAGTCGCGGCATGATGCGCTTCCGGACGCTCAATTAAAATTAAGATTTCCCATTTAACGGAACAAACGCCGATTTGACACTAATAGTACCAAGTATCCCCACATACTATAGGAAATCTATTTTTTTCGATTTGAGAAGTACGAAACTGAATGCTCTACAAGCTATTGCGCATGTCAAACTTCTAACAAGTTTCAAAACGCATCCCACGTGGACCAGAGCAACAAAAGAAAGCAGTTATCAGAGAGGCATAGGAAGCGTTACTGATTACTCAAAACATTTGATTATAGCAAGGGTTAACCATACATGGTCTAGGGCCCGACTAACCTCTCCCTTTAGGATTCGGCCGAGCTCCCTGATTAGTCATTATGAATAGCGGTGTTGGAGCCGAAATCTCCAGCTGACCCGTAAATGGTTTCGCCCTGCCATACGACGCTTCAGCATTATGTCTGGATGTATGGCCCCAGTGCGTTTCTGCACATAACTTTTGACATACGAGTTCGAAGTTCGTTCTGAACGAAGTTCAAGTACTTAGGAAGTTCACAACGAACTTCGAACTTACTTCCCGCGCAAGTTCGATAATTCGTTAAAATCAATTTCCAAAGTACGACTTGAACTTCGGAAGTCACCTGTGCAAAGGTATGTGAAACGCACTGTAAAATCAATTAATTATAAAGAAAAGTATAAAGAAAACTCCAGAATCAACATTTTGGGAAGGCATTACAGTTGATTGAATCTTCATATTCAGATAAGAAGTCATAACTTTACGCCAGCTATAGCAATATGCAAATTTACCAATGGTACTGTTAGTGTCAAAGCCTGTAAATCGGAAATCTCTAATTGGTTGTAAAGAATGGCACGCTAAGTGTTCGAAGCCAAAGGTTATCTAGTTATACCATAAAACACTTCACCTGATTGACAGCTGCTGTTGAGTTCCTCTGATGGCCGAGGAAGAATTTCAAGGACAGGCCAGTGTGGAGGTCTTTCTACAGCTAACTCAAACATGGGTCTCCTTTTCCCATCAATGATACTCTTATAAAATAAAATAATGCATATCATTAGTCTTTTTAAGGTGGAATACTTAGCATCGTTAGACAGTGTTCGCAAGAAATAGTGACTTCAAAGGAACTTTTTCTTGGACAAAAATTTACCTTTCGAAATTGTTGGCACAAATCATCAAAATCTTCTTCGCTTTTGCAGAAAAAACCCTAGGAATATTTATTTTCAATCTGGTGTCAGAATCATTGAGACCAATACTGATCAATAATATTAGAATAAAATATAGAGGATATTACATAGGCGAGCAGAGATACGAATTTTATCTTCCAGTGTAGATGATAACGAAGATAAAATTCATACCTCCAAGCAGCCATGTAATGTTCTGTTTATTTTATAAATATTAATAAAATATCCAGGACCAAGAAAGAATTTTAAGGCCATCTGTGACTGGTTGATATGAGGGTAGTCATGACAACAGCAATACCCTCGAATGTGAAGGATAAAAATGATATCTTCACAGGGTACGAAGCTTTAAAAACAGGATCAATCCTGATATTTCATCAATGTTCTATAATAAAAATGATTCATACCACAGCTACAGATGGGTCTACTTCATCGATTGCCATTCTACATGGATAAACACAGTGATATGTCTATGATAAAAACAGAAAAACATGATTCAAATTATGAACTTCAAAGAAATTTTGTTGACAAAAGACAAAGGTGGGGGGGGGGAGTTAATTTGGCTACAAAATTGTAGGTAATAGTAGGTTGCATCACATGTTCTAAGAGCAGTAAGGCATACAACTCGTCGACAACTGCATGTATTCTAACCCTCAAAATTTGTGTTTTCCTACACATGTATCACACATTGGGAACATAAGGGCACAATTACTGAACTGTGATTCAATGCCATAAAATGAAACAAATAAGTTCCTTTGTTGCTTCACAACTTGAGCAGTTTTGGAAAACTCCCAAATCACATGTAATAATAACCAGCCTTGTTATCTATCTGAGACTATGACTTGTGGCCCAAAGGATGGAGTGCCTTTTCAGGTGTTAACTCCACTGCACAGGTTAGCTCAGTTTGTAGAGTATCAGACTGTCATGCAGGAGGTTGTGTGTTCAAGCCCAGGGCAGAGTAACACTCAGGATCTTAGAATAACTGAGAAGGTGCTGCCTTTGTCATGTCTACAAATGGTTAGACCTTCACATGGCTTGGATGATCATGTAAATGGCGGTGCTGTCCCTTTCAACTTAAGAGACGTTAAAAGAGGGCCACAGGTTTGCCAGCTTATAGCTGTTGTGTGCTACCCTCTATAACTAAAATTTCTTTGACTTTTCTAGTGCTTAAAGCATATTTTTACAGGGGAACTGCAAGCAAATAGAGAAAAGTGTGACAAAGGAACAAGTTAGTTGATTAAGGCTCCAAGTGCATGATTTCATGCAAAGCCATGCCTTCATGCATCTTTTTTGAGAACTCAGAAGTGGACTATTAGAGTCAAACTTAGCATTCAAAATAAATCATACCCCATCAGGAATCTTGCTCATTTGCTCTGGATTAACTGTTTGTTGAGTAGTATGAGGATCTAAGTACAACAAGTTATTTCCTGGGGAATAGAAATGTATGAGGTTATCCCTCAGTAGCATAGAAGATAGTAATAATGGATCAAGTTCAAGTGAGGCCTAATACTACTGAACTGTGAAATTCAAAATTCATCCAATAGTATTAGGCCTCACTCAAACTTTATCCAAAAGGGAAATCTGGAGATTGTCAGAGCTCAAGATCAATACTGTTACACTGCATAGTGAAGCCTACCATAATATCCTATAAAATATGTTGCATGGTTTGGTTTTCCTCCGATTACTCCAAGAGATTGTCTTAATTTGAAACATGCCTGAAAATCAAAATTAACTGGTTGAAGTTCCACAAGATAGCATGTAATATCAAACTCTAGTTGGTACATGTATAATACAGGGATGTGCTGAGAGATGGAAACCAACTAATAGACTTTGTGAATACGTGAAAAATGAAAAATGCTACTGGTATGTTAATGATGAAGAACTCAAATTTTGCATAAGACTGGAGCTAATTGGATTAAATACGTTTACTATAGTTCCAACAAATATTCCTATGTATGCCTTATTCATAAAAGACCCCTGTAATCAAGAAAGTCCCAATATTAACTCCTTAGACTCTCCCCTTCCTCCACCCTCCAGAAATTCCCATGTGCCTCTGTCTTGGTACTCTGATATCAAGGGTGGATCTAGGGAATTCAGGGGGATTCTTATGAAATCCCCTAAACCACAATTGAACCCACCTTATTTAAAAAAATATCCAATACAAAATAATTTTCTGGAAGTTTTGTTTTTACTAAAATATTGGCAGTTCAACCCCCCCTGGTCAAAATTCAAACCCACCTAGCAAAAATCCTGGATCTTCCCCTGCACATGCAGGGTCATGTCAGGTTAGGGTCATCCCAGATCCCAACAGCAACTGTGTAGGACACTATAACTATGTTCTTGGAGGAATGAACAATTTTTGTGAATTATACTATTTAATATCATTCTAACCTTTAATGGATCATTATACACTGGATTCATTTCTGACAGTCCTAATCTTAATGGCACAAACAGAACAAGTGGTCTCCATGTGTTTTTACAGCTATGTGTTGGTGGTTTGCTGGTTTTCTTTGGGCTCTTACTAGCTGTACCTCTTCTTCTAATTGGCTCTTCAACATGGGTAGAATCTGTGCAGTCATAGCAAGTAGACTGGCCACATGATTTTGTTGGAATATCTAGCTTACACAATTTTTCTTTAACACAATGAAATTAGTAGTTTTAATAATAGTTAAACTTTTTTTCTCTGTACATGATAGTTTAATTTAAAGATTTTGGCTCAGTGAGAGACTTGTTCACTATGACACAGACAAGTCGTCATGTCTTCTTAAGGCTGCTACACACAAGGGAGCTTGCTCCCACAACACACTCCAGGTCATTTTGCCGAGGGAACATTTTCAAGTTTGTTAAATTTGCTCCTGGAGCTTGCTCCCTCATATTTAGCCAGTTTAATATCGGGGAGCATGAGCAAGGAGCAAAACATTTGCTATGCAACAAATTTTTTGCATGAAAATGCTGATACACATGACAGAGCTCTGCTCCAGGAGCATGTTGTAGGAGCAAGCTCCCTCATGTGTACCGGCCTTTATGCTGTAGTCACATGTTTTGGGGGCATGCAACAGAGCTGATAACCACCCCTCTCCCAGTAGGCAATAAAATCAGAAGTCAATCAAGATTAGATTCAGAGAGAGTGTACAGGTAGTACATGTGCCTCAGGGATGGTAAGTAATATATACAATATGAGTGGCAATGTTGTATTAGATATACAAGTTTGAGCTGCAGACAAGAGATTGTAGATCAGATACAACATTGCCACACATTGTATATTGCTAATGGTACATCTAGGTTAGCTAGATTGTGTTTGACTGAAATTTTGAATATACATGTGAATTTGGCTGAGAAAATCAGCTTTAAAGTTTATGCAAATCAGGACAATTCTGTATGAGATATACAAGCTCCTCCATGCTTATGATTTTCTATTGTCTTTGCCTCATTAATTATTCGTGAATATTATAAGGGTTTTTAATTATACAGCACAAAACTTACTGATGTCCTCAATGATAATAGTATTGTCCATTGCTACATGCACACATAATGAGCTCCAGTCATCAAATGTGGCCAGCTTTCTATGAATCAGAAGAAACTGAAACTCAGTATGTTGCAGTCAGTTTTTCATTATAACTGACACTCACATATCTGTGCCTGACTTGATTACTTTTTTATCTATTTGTTTGTTTTACTAGCAAGTAACAGCATGGGTAGACTCCTTTTAGCAATTCCCAAAGCAGTTCAGTCTGGAGGTTAAGACAACAGAATTAAACTCTCCTGAGAATCGAAGACTGAATATTCTATTGTTTTGTCCTCCACAATGGACTGCTTTGGAAATTGCTGCAAGAGGTCTATTTATAGCTGCTACCAATTCTTGGCCAAGGCTCTACAAGCTTGTATTCTTAATAAATCAAAAAGAAATATTGTCGGGTACAAATGAGCCATTATCATAAACAAATTCTCTACACTGGATGAATTGTGCTCAGTTGGGACTGTACCAAGCACCTATTCCCACAGCCAAAACAAATTAAATATAAGAGATCTAAAGCATTCTTAGAGGAAGTATAAAGGGAGTATGGGACAATAATTTTTAGGTAACAGCAAAAAACAGTTAACTATATGTAGGAGAGCAGTTCATGAAACACAACCCAATAGAGACTAAACCCCCTATTAACAATACCCATCTCATATGAACTAGTTCAATTCATGGTGAATAAACTCAATATTTTGAATGAACTGGATTGCATAATGATTTAATCTGCTTACTTTAGAACCTGCACCACAGTATTAGGTCCAAACCAACTGCCAACTGGTTTGCCTTCAGATACTCCCATTTGAGCTGACAATAAAATCACACAAACTCTGAGGATTTACAGGGTATGCTCCTGGCAGTATTGCTTTCTAAATCTAGCAAGTTCTGCTATACAAAGGGATTTATGGGTTGAACTGCATAATATGTTAATGAAAGACTCAAAAACATGATTTTCGCAGTAAATGACATGCAAGATGATAATGTTTTAGAGCAGATTTCAGATGACAGTGACAAGCTCACAGCATGACCAGTACCATAAGCATCCTGTGACTGTAATGTTTTCTAAAATTTTGATGTCACCTTGTCATGTCTTGACTATGCCACAACTGTGTTCATTCCACAGCCTTTTCACAGTCATATGAAATCTGCTTTATAGTACTCCTTCATGGAAAGAAAAACAAAAATAATCACACATTTAATTGTAGAGAAATCAAAGCTTTGCAAACAGATATTGGCATTACCTATCTGATGGAGTGAATACAAACTGTCTTTCTTATCAAGGAATGCCTTTAAAATCTGAATACAAGCAGAATAATCAGAACTTTTATTAATGTATAAAGATCCCCATTGCATAAAACATGATCATACAGAGTCAAATGAACTATTAACAAATTCCAGAGTTATACATTGGTTGACCACTAGTTATCATATCAGAATTCTGGCCAACTTCAAGGTTGGCATGACACATTCAAAACTAGATTCCTGGGTATTACTAGAAAGAGGAAGCTCAGGAAGAGGGGGAGGGATAAAGTGGTGTTGAAAAAAGTTTTTGAACTTAATCAACTGGTGAGTGCCACATAACCTTCCTTAGAAAAAAATCCCTTTCAAAAATGAAGCACCTTGTTCCCCAAAATCCATCACTATGGTTTTACCTGTAAGTACTTAGGATCCTTTGGTTGATCTGGATGCCACTGCCAGTCTAGAAAATACACACATTAATTCAGTGATAACTTTTGACATCCTGTGAAAATTTATTTTAACTCTCTAACAATAATTTCTAACCTAGAATACCAATTAATGTCACAGGTAAAAATTCAAATTTCTATGAATTTTTTGCTATTGGACACTGTCATAAACTGTTTCGTGCCAGTGTGAGACACTTGAAAAATGTATTGCAATGTTTAATGTGCATTAAACATCAGTGCATCCTATATCTGGAAACCAGACAGAACAAACAAGAACAAACTTTCAACTATTGCATAGGGAACAATTGCTTCTTGTATTATCATGTTTGTACATGGCTCACTCTTATTCTCTATAAATAAAGATATAGTTGATAAAGTATGTCACTTCTCTTTTACCTCTTCCCAAGTGTCTACAAATTAGTGCTTGGGCCAGCATCATTTGTCCACATCGCAGCATACATCCCCATCCAGAATCAGTTGTAGGACCTGTCCCACCTTTTAGATTAAGAGTTGGATTAAAACAGATAAAGAACAACAACTTCACAACAATTAAAATGAAGTATATAATAGATGCACTAAGTTGACTTTTATCACCCAAGAAGCTAGAGCTGCAGTAGGCTTTTTCTAGTACAACTCTTCTGCTTCCCTTGTGATTATCAGCCACCTGCATACATCAATATCTCATGGGCACATGCATAATAAGGGACATAAAAAAGCATGCAAACCATGTTGTATTTACTAAAAAAAAGGATACATTTTAATCTCAATTCATGAATCATGGCTTGTACTGATTATAGTTTGCCACAATCATTCTCCAGATAAATTAACTTTAAACTTAATAAATAAACTTTACACATGTATAAACTATTACCTACCGATGTTTTGAAAATTTTTTCTGTATGTGAACCACAATCTGGACCTGATATCTGTGTTCAGATAGGGTAGGTCGCCTAAAACGTTCAAAACATCTGTTTTAAGCTTATATATATTGAATAGATTATCCCTAATATAATAGTAAAAACAGAGCAACAATACCCAAACAATTATCGGAATAATAATTTAATTAATGGTATGCAACATATCACGGTAAATTATAAACAAATTATGAATTTTAAACGGGCAAGGCAAACGAAATACAATATTAAGCTTATCACAATTTAAATCTTTACTTTTGGGATCAATTCCTTTGATGTTCTTAGAAAATTAAGACTAATTAGTAGGCAAAAAGTTTAAAAAGCAATGATCTCAAGGAAGCAATCTATAGATTTAGAAAATTTAATAAAAACATAACAAATGAATAAAAAAATTACACAAGAAATTGTTTTGTTTTGAGATGTTCAACCGATTTTGTCCTACGAGAAGAAGACGTAATCAGTTTTTACCTTCCTCGACGTTGTAATGCTTTCCTAGTACCCATACATCGTCTTTAGTTGCGGGAAAAGTTTCTACTTCGAAGTTAATTCCTTCATAAGTGAGACAAGCAGCGTCCATCACTGGACCCGCCATCTTTAAACTTCTGCTTCTTGTTGTTCAGTCATCATTATTCACCACTCTCCCTCGACCACGGTCCAAGAGGAAGGACTGGAAAAAAACTGACACACAGGGAACCCAATCGAACAATTCAGGATTTTTCATCATCTCGCTAGCGTGACATTATTTGATTTATTGGAAAAAGAAGTTTACTATGAAATTGGACACATTGATTGTAGTAAAACTGCAAAGTTTCATAACGATTGGCCTCAAACTGACGAAGTAATGAATTTTTGAACGTAAGGATTTTTACAAGGAAATGTACTGTGGACACGGCATGTCCTGCGAGCCTCGCTATCAGGCTAGACCTAATACATTTCTTTGCAAAAATTTCACAAAAATGCTCCTTTTTAAAAATTCATATCTTCGTCAGTTTAATACGGTGGCTCCAAAGGGGCATCCGAGATAGAACATAATGTACGAGATAAATCGATCAAAAAGTATGAGATACGGACAAATTCGAGATTGCACTGAGACATCCGACATAGCAAAAATGTGAGATACAAAAAAATCCGAGATAGAAAAAATCCGAGATAGAAAAACTCCGAGATAGAAAGAAATCCGAGATAGAAAACATCCGACATAGGAGGGAAAAAAGGTTAAGGGGGGGTTGCAAAAAATTTGAGATACGAAAAAATTCTAGATACAAAAAATCTGGAAAAGAGATTTGGGAAGAGGTCAAAACAATGGTACCAGCTAGGGACCCGATTTTGGGATTGGGGGGGGGGGGGGGTTGTATCACCCGCCACCACCTGCCTTTTCTTGATTGGTGGGAGGAGGGGTATGTACCACTACCCACCACCTAGGTAGGTAGCGGTACCTACCAGCACCATACATTACCCCCAGGAGGGAGGGGGCGTCTCTATTGTTTTGGATTAGCGTATCGAGTTCAGTGCAATCTCGAATTTGTCCGTATCTCGTACTTTTTGATCGATTTATCTCATACATTATGTTCTATCTCGGATGTCCCTTTGGAGCCACCGTAGTTTAAGGATAATCTTTACGAAACTTTGCAATTTTACTATTTTTAATGTGACAAATTTGATAGCAAACTCCTTTTTCCGATAAATCAAATATTCTATAATGTCACGCTAGCGTGATAAGGGTCTGCATTCACTTAAAAAAATTAGGGAATAAAATTACATAAACAAAATGGTGAAAAATACAGATGTAATTATTATAATTACATTACAATTATTTCCAAAATTGTTTGAGGATTTTCTTATTAATCGCTATCTTGTTTATGACGCCATCGTCTTTTTTTAGCAGTGACGAAAAAACTAGTTTCAGCGAAAAAAAATCCAGCGTGAGTATAACTCAGAAAGATAGATATTATTTTAATAAATTATTTAAAACAGAAATGATTTTTTAATTAAAGTCGTACTTCATTTGACATGTCTCTTCGTATAGAACATGGCTTTTTCTTAAATTTCCTGTCATTCGTTTTCTATGAAGTCACATTTGCATCGAATATTGCCCCATCTTGCATTTCTTTTTCAAGTCCACATGTCACATGCCGTCACATGATAGACTCTCAAGTTTGACGTCATTCATAAGAAAAAGCGACCTCCCGGTCCAAAATGAAAATCAATTTTGTGAAGATTTTTCTCCGTTTTTTCTCCGTAGCAGGAATTTTTGTGCAGATTTCTGATTGCTGCAGGTGCAGAAGGAAATTCGTGAAAAACTGGACTGCCGGAAATACGTCACAACTTGAAAGCCTTACAAGTCTAAAGTCCGGTTTCACAGAAGGGTTGTACACCCCACTAGACCACGTGTTCAGCGCATGCGTTTTTTCATCCCATGAGAGTCACATGACCATTGCAGCTTGCATAAGTTCTTCCTCTTTTGATCGTCATTTAAAGCAAATTAACCTCGAGTTTATAGCTTCACCGTTAATATGTTTCGCCTGATAGTATTCGTGGCTTGCTTTGCTTTCGCCTTCGGTAAGTAATAGTATGAATATATAGTATGCTTTATCTTTTTTCTTTCGGGAACAAGTCGTTCTGGGCAAGATTAAAACAGACCTTGGGACTTAAAGTTGCTACGTTTGCAAAGCAAAACCACGAGAAAGCTTCGTCTTAAAGATAGCAAAAAGTTTGTGTTTAGATTTTAACCCCAAACAAGAAAGGTAGAATTAAGACCAGAAAATTACAAAGTTACAGATAGTCAGGGTTTTACTCAATCGCGATATTAATGCATGTTTGAGTGTAAAGAAGATAAGCTTACGTTTTGCCTCAGCTTTGCTTTTAGTAGAAACATGCGGTGATCATCTTCATAGTTCTTTTTTTAGTTAAAGTAAAGTACTACGTTAATTGTAAAGATGTACATTATTACTTTAATTTAATGATGGGAGCTATTATTACTTATTTAGAAAGTGTTGGTGCTTATTGATCCGGGATTGATGCATTGTCGGAATTTGTTCAACCTTACAAAAATTTTGATAATTTATTACATAATTCATGCTTAAATTTCCTGTCTTTGGACAAATCATTACAGTGCGTTTCACATAACTTTTGCCATTGGGGATCCGAACTTAGTTCGGAAATTCAGAAGGTTGGCGCGAACTTCAGAATTTCAAACAAACTTTCATAGTTCGAGTTCGAGTTGGTAGTTTTTGTCTAGTTTCGAAAATAAGTTGGACAAAATCTCGTAGAATTGAATTTTAAACGTTAGAAGTGAATTAGTTTACAAGCCGATTGTAGCTGAAGTTGCTTAAAAAGGTATTAAACATCGCTCTCTGAACCTTGTGATATCAAGAAAGAGTGGTACGTAAGCAGTCTTTTCAATTTTATACTCGTACTTTTGCATATATCATAATCACTGCTGTGTTAAATGTTGCTTTTCAGTCGAAAGAAATAATTGTTCTGGCCAGTAAAAGTTAGAAAATGCCGCCTTGGTTGCATTACAGAATGTTATTTGTTTCACTACAGTATAAACACTAAAAGTGTGCAATACCTTCCGTTTTAAAGTGCTAAATAGTCTTCTTTGACCGCCATTTATTCATTTGTTTTTGTTAAAAGTATCAGTTTCTATGCTTGTGATTATTTACATGTAATATTGATTTCAACCATAGAAGAGAGAATATTCGTAAAACTTGTGTTATATTCTTAAATTATTCAGTCGTAAAACACACACGATAAAGCGAGATAAGGTCAGGAGCGGCAACAGCTTGTCAAAATATATAGGTATGCGCAAGTTTTTGGATCCTCATATTTTTTTATATATGTTCGGATCCATCTGGTCTTTGTAAGTTCAAACGAATCAAGTGAACGAAGTTCGCAACTTCGGCGGGAAGTTCAGAAATTCAAACTGAAAATTCGTTTGAAATTCCAAAGTTTGCGCCAACCTTCGCAATTTCTGAACTAAGTTCAGAACCCGAATGGCAAAAGTTATGTGAAACGCACTGTAATATGTTTGTCAAAGAAAAATCAAATGAGTGAATTGAACAAATTTCCCCAATTAGAATTTCGGGATTTTGTTACAAACCTAACATGTTGTCTTATGTGACTGATAATAGATCATTGTTACTACTGTTGGATCCAGGATTTATAAAGAGGGGGTGACCGTCTTTAGTAATACCATTATTCATTGTTTTATGAGAGATGTTCCATCACTGACATCCCACCTACATGTATCATAAAATTGTTCACTTTTATATGGGCTCAATGTGTATGGGATAGTTTTTTCTAGCTACTGTGTATATGAAGTCATGACTGTTTCAAAAATAAGGGGAGTTAAACATTCACCCTATTCACACACCAGAATAAGCCATTAGCCTTTTTTGTGTGAAGAATAGTGAAAAAATAAACAGGAAAAGCTCTTTCACTATGAGCTTTTCTCACACTACAATTAAAAAGGACCATTTATTATGTTTGTAGGAGGGGGGCCTTTGAAATGGTAATACTTTTTTCGTGATTAGTAGACGCTGACCCTGGCATGAACAAAGGTTTTATTGTATGGGAGGATGTGTTGCTAAATCAGTCATAACATCCAACATGGCCATCGCATGAGGAAGATTTAAAGAACCTGTTCAAAATGATGACAAAATGTTGAGGAATCTTGTTAACAAATTTCACTCAATCCCATGGATCTCAAATTCTTGATATAGCTACAGATATGTTAACATGTAGTTTATGGTTCAAAATGATTGTGAAAGATTTACTTAAAACAGTTTTCTTTGGTCTCAGTACAATATTTTTCCAATTCATTAATAAAAATCTTTTCAGCAGCGAAGTCAGCAAGATCATCAGGGTGAACGCAGATGTGCTTAGATTTTTTTAACCATCTGCTTTTTGTGGGTTTCTACCAGAAAGCTAGAGTGCCCAACATGTATCCATGAAACAAAACAAAAGATAATTAGATACAAGTTCTAAATGCAGTAATTTCAATAATGTTTGAAATGCTGTAATTACACTTTAGCCCTGATGATGTACAATTAGTGAGAAAGCTCAGTATGATAAAAATATAACATACATGCTATCCATAAAGCCACCACTAATTTGCATAAATCACTAAGCTCAAAATATTTTGAAAACATGAAAGAGCTTCAGCAAATTAGTAAATGTGCAAAGTTTCAAAGAATAATGGTAAATCCTTACAGAGTTATGTAGTATTTAAAAAACGAGCAGCAGTGTTTTATCAAATATAAAAACCCAAGGCGTAGCCGAGGGTTTTTGATATTTGATAAAACACTTGCTGCATGTTTTTTAGATGGCTTAAAAACGTCTAGGTATGTTCTCATTTTCTACTGAATTTTTGAGGAATAAACTAAATTTGGCAGAGAAAATCCAAGTTAAATTTTATGCAAATGAAGACAATTCTATATCAGATATAAAAGCTCCTTCATGGTCACTGATTTCTACTGTGTTTGGCTCATTAATTATTCATGAGTTTTTTAAAAGCATTTAAAATGTGCTAAAAACATCAAAACAAGGCTGGTTGGGCCTTGTTTTACATACAAATCCTTCTAAATTTAAATCGCTGTAACTTGTCAGGTATTTGTGCTAAGACCCTGAAATTTGA